>JAEQBH010003996.1:0-137297 GCA_016808115.1 Tetrastigma voinierianum
TTATGTCCCCAGGCATAACTCAATTTTTCAAATAGTTGGATATTGGAAGCATCTAGGAATCGTTAGGTTGGGTTTTAACTATAATGGCCACCTTGGTGGAAATTGAAGAACTTGTCACTCAGTTCCACATGGCAAGGGTACAAGGCATTGGAGCCTAAATTTGCAAGGGCGTCGATCATTCTGTTTTCTGATCTCGGGAGTTAGGACACTATAAAATTTGTGAATCGAGTGGCTAGTGAACACGCAAGAGCTAGATATTAAGCCATCCTCTCGTTCTTTGCTTCATATTCTCAAATTTGAGTGCACCTGAATCACAATGACTCACAAGCTTATGACAGGAGAGAGCCTGGCCACCTAAAGACCAGTAAATATGGATAAACGTTAATATGTTTGAAATAATCATTTTTAAAAATTTTCCATATAATTTTCAATATAAAATATTTGTATTTTATCAAATAGTTTATTATATTTTAAAATTATTTTTAGAAACAAGTTACCAAAAATATTATAGAATTATCAATATAAAAATAGAATTATAATATGAAAATAGAATTATCCATTAATATTATGATAAAAGATACAATTATCTAATATAAAAATATAATTATCTAATATAAATAATTTATTTAAAAAAAAAAGCCCTTTGTTAGGCAGGCGTTTGGGGACTCCTTGCCTTGAGGTGCGCCTCAAGGCGTGCGTCTAAATGCCTTTAAAATATTGCTGGCGGCGAAAATGGTGAGAAAAACAACAACCCACGTCCAGAATTAGACAATTATCACCAGGGAAGAAAAATGAAACGAAACCAGCCATTACCAAGCAGAATCATGTTGAGAGAAAGCTTCGCTTAAATGCATCGATCTTCCTCATTTCCTCGTCCAATCTCTTCAAAACTCATCAAGCTTAAATCACCCTCTCTAACACATCGGCCGTCATTGGAAATCCTGCCGAAAATTGTTAATCCTTTTAGGCACATAACTTGACCTCAAATCAAGCTCAGGTCAAATTACAGTCAAACCTGTAGGCCCCTCTAAGGCGAGAGGGAATGAGGGTATCGGGAGATTAGGGATAAGGACAATTTTGTCAAAATAAATTTTGGATTTAATGAATCATGTGCAAAGCTGCCACATCAGCTAAAAATGCATGTCAGGGGTGCCATGTCAGCATCGCTAACGCCCCGTTTGCCTACCTATTGATTCCGTTAACAACATGGGTATAAGTGTGTTACAGTAGAAACGTCAAGGGTATGGTTGGATCAAAAAACGTGGGAATTTGGGTGGAAATACGACGAAGCGTCGAGCATTTGTGCACCTTTCCCCAGGTAATGGAAGAAGCTTTTTATATATACATACAAAATAACCTTCCATTACTTATTTTAAAGATGAGTAATAAATGTTAATAAATGGTCTTATGAATGTGTTCATCACCATCATTCACAAGGTTCATACATGTGGTCATTTCACTATATAGTGTAAAGACTTTTCACTTACAACAAAATTTATACTAACAATCATTAACAACCTAAATATAAATATACTAAAACATAGAATTTACTTATTTACAAAATAAATTGGAAGAACAACGATCATAGAGGATGATCATAATTCATTTATAATTTATAAAGCGTTGTGGATCTTCGGTGACAAATTGGTGAATTTTTACTAACTAAACTAGTATTTGTCTAGATAATAAAATCTCTAATCATAAAAGGGTAATGATAGTTTAGAAATGACTTTTGGAAGCGGTGAGATGTTTATAGTTTTTTTATTACATGCTTACTTGACATAATATAATTAATTTTGTTGAAACATGTGACCCAACACATTTTTCATGTACATTATATTTTACCTTAATTTTGTTGCACTGAATGAAACTAAGCATTATTCTATATTTTCCATTTACTTCATCTTTTTTTTTTTCCTCGCAACGTATTCTAATTGACTGCATGTTTTATTGTACTTTGTAATGGACAGATATGAGTCCAGTTTATTGAAGAATAGTTGTTTGAATTAGAAGATCAATTTGATTAGTACATGTTGGTTGTAAAAATAGTGAGATTGATGAAAATCAAAACAAGTGAAGTTATTGATAGACGCCAAATCAAGTGAGTATAGTTTGGAATTTATAAGTTGTTTGGAATTGGAAAAACTACCATTGCAAGGTTATCTACAATGATGCATCGGATCGAATTAAAGCATCATAAGCTTTCTTGAAAATGTGAGGAGAGATGCAAAGATGATCATGGTTTGCTTCAGTTACAAGAAAAACTTCTTTGTGATATCCTAATGGATAAAACTATGAAGTTAAGCAATGTTGATGAAGGAGTTCAAATAATAAAGAGGAGGCGTTATTTGGGAAAGGTTCTTATTGTTCTTGATGATGTCGATTGTCCAAAAAAATTAAGATTCTTAGCTGATAGTCCTGATTGGTTTGGTGGAGGAAGCATAATCATCTTAACCACAAGAAATAAGTGTTGCCTAAATGTAAATAAGGCATATTCCTCATATGAGGCTAAGGGATTAGCAAAAAACAAAGCATTGGAACTCTTTAGTTGGAATGCCTTTAAACAACACCATCCAATGAGAATAAATTATGTGGACCTTTGTAATCGTGTACTACATCATGCAAAAGGCCTTCCATTAGCTCTTGTAGTTTTGGGTTCTTCTCTTTTCCAAAGGGATGAGGAATATTGGGAAGTACCTTGGATAGATTAAAAACAATCCCTCTTGACGACATCTAAAAGGTGCTCCGAGTAAGTTATAATGGACTAGATGATAGATGCAAGAAGGTGTTCCTTGATATTGTGTGTTTCTTCAAGGATTGGGAAGAAAAAATAGTCACCAAAATACTAGAAGGTTGCAGATTTCATCCAGGCCCGAACTAAAGAACTTGATGACAAATGTCTTATTTCTATCTAGGATGGGTTCATAGGATACATGACTCACTCGAGAAATGGGTTGGGCAATTGTTCGTGAAAAGTATCACGAAAATCCACGGAAATGGGCATTGTAGGAATATTGAAAGTGTACTAACAACAAATATGGTAAGAGAAAAATACACGAATATACTTGAGATCTAAAGACAAAAAATTCAACAAGATTTATTTTCATTATAATTATAGTTTGAGTGCTTTATCTATTTAATTTTAGTGAACCTCCATACATCTTATGTTTACGGTTCATGTTTGTTTCCAGGGAACAAAAAACATTGAAGGGATGTTCCTAAATATGAATACTACTGCAGAACCCATTAAACTCCATGTTGAAGCTTTTAAAAATATGAATCGACTCAGATTGCTCAAAGTCGGATACATATGGTTAAGACTCTCCCAGAAGAACTTTGAATTACCTTCGAGTGAATTAACATATCTTGAATGGAGTGGATCACGGTTTAGAATCTTTTCCATCAGAGATTTTAATGCATATAATCTGTCGAACTCCACCTCGGTTCAATGCGTAAGACATCTTTAGGAAGGAAACATGGTATTGCTATTATTTAGTTGTATTTTTGCTATAGGCCAGGCTTTAAAATCTTATGAGCTTCCTTTCGTTGAAAGAAAATCATACGTTACATGATGCTAGAATCTGTTTAAAAATGCTGATCTTAGTCATTGAGCAGCCCCAGTTTGATATTTCGAGCATCTCGAAGTGCACGAAGTTGGAGATTTCCTTCTAGAAGGTTGTACAAAGGATTTGCTTAAAAGTATTTCGCCGTGCATCAACATTGTTATTAGAGTTCAGGCCAACTATTTTCCTAAATTTAATAGGTTGCAAGAGACTCAAGAGTCTTCTAAGGAATATTCATAAGTTTAAAAGCCTTCAAACTCTCTCTTGTACTAACTGTTTGGAGATAAAGAGTTTCCCAGAGATCACGGAAAATATGGGAAGGTTAAGAGTGCTTGATTTTAGTGGAACAGGTATAGAAGAAGTACCCTCATCAATTAGGCATCTACATGGGCTTGAAGACTTGAACTTAAGTTATTGCCAAAACCTTTTGAGTCTTCCCTACAGTATTTGCTGTTTGAGTTCTCTTAAAACTCTTCTAGTGAAAAATTGTCCGAAATTTTTAAATGTGGAGCTAGAGCTTTGTTCAAGATCCTTAAATCTGAGTTGTCGCATTCTAAAGTCAGGAGTGATATGTAGAAATAATTGCTTCTACTCGTTAAAAACATTAAATCCACGGTGAGATCAAAGGAAAGAAGATATGTACCCCCTATCATCATTGGTGCAACTATGTATAACAAACTGCGCACAAGGATTCGAAATGATAAGCTTGGCCCATACTCATTGAAAATATCATGTCCAAGTAATTATCACGGAATGGAAGGAAGAATCCCCAGTGATATGTTCCACCAATCTTCATAGGTTAATTTATCTCTCTGTAACTTCAATTTTAAGGAAGCAGGAATCCCCCCTTGATAGTGGTGCCTACGCTTATTTGCTACGTTTATCTTCTGATCACGCAATCTAATGGAAGGAGGTCCTCAATCATATCGCCACTTATCATCATTGTGAGAATTAGATCACGAAGGGAGCCATTTTAGTAACATACCTGTGGCATCGGAGTCAACTATCAATCTAGAGTCCTTAACTTGAGTCCTTGTGAGAACCTTGACAAATTCGGAGCTTCCATTGAATTTGCGAATTTTAGATACCTTGTGGTTCAAATCGTATTTCATTAAGCTCTCGGTTCTTCGAGTTTCATTCTTTGATCGTTGGTTCAAATCGTTATTAAACAATTATGATTCTCATGGCACCTCTGTACCTTTTCTTTTTTTATTGCCAGATTGGTTTACATGGTGTTTTGAGAACTCTGGATTATTTACGTTAGTTATCCTCATGGTGTTTAGAAACCCTAGAATTAAATTGCTATTTGAAAGTTGTGTGGATTTTGGGGATAAGTGATCGAGGAGTGGGGAAATTGTTTAGAACTCCCTCCGAATTGGTATGAAAATAAAGACTTGTTGGGATTTGCTATATTATGTGCTTATGTTGAATCTGAATTTGTGGGGTGCAGTTGTTATTTAACAATCAAAGGAAATGGTAAGCAGAAGAACTTGGGTTCTTTCTCATTGTTATCAAACTAAGTTTGGGTTTTGATATATCGAACAAACGTGTATAATGTGTTATACCAAGTGGCTAATGAGAAAGTATCGCTCCGATCAATGGACACACTTAATGAAAGCTGTTTGATAGTGACGCAAGAATTGGAAGGCTACGGTTCCATCTTATATATGCAGATTGTATGCAGATTCATCATCAATGGTACAAGCAGTTCTTCTCATGAAATTCATCCATCTGATAGTGCAAAGCGGTTCTTTTCTCGTGGGAATTCATCCATCAATGAATGCAGTTTTTTCTTGTGGGAATTCTAGAGATCATAGATCACCAATAGAAGATGATTACAGTAATCTTGATAGCAAAGAGAGTCCCATAGAACATATTACAGCCAGATGGGTCACACCGTAAGCGATTGGGAGAAGAACCCAGAGGCCGATCTCAAGTTTTAGGCTCTGCCACATGTGCATCATCAAGGCTCTCTTCCCAGTAATCCATATTCTTTCACTTTCTAATTCATAGATCAAGAATTTTTTTATCTATTTGTTATTTTAATTTATGTTTATAACATCTTTATGGTATGAGCTTGATTGTACTTTTCCAAGTTTGTTTTCTCTCTCAATAGTCTCTCCTTAGATTTTACGTATTTTCTTAAACCTCTTGTTTCCACATGAAATCCAATTACATTGGAGCATTTCCAATTCTGTATCTCTTGTTTGAATCGTTTACAGGGCTTTTTTCTAGAGAAGTTTGTAATGTTATTTATCATTTCTAGGGTTTCTGTTCTGGAAGTTTGTAATGTTATTTTGACTTGATGTATGGGGATGTTTTGAGAGATTTAGTCATTTTTAGGAGGAATTGTGTTTTAAATGCAATGAAGGGGATCATAATTAAGAAAATAGAAACTTGGTTTTTCATATCGATTAAATTGTAAGAAGAAGGCATATAAAGGAAATAAATGACATGGTGAGAACAATAAACCCACTTACAGCTAATGCTCCTCATGGGACTCATGCTCCTCTCTTCTTTCTCCTCCACCTGGCCTCTGTTGGAGTTATATGCAATACCAACACCCTTAAAACACTAATATAACACCTTTAAAAACACTAATGACACCACACTGGATAACAAACACTTAAGCATTAATGTAGACCATGCATAAATGTAACACCTTTGGTGTTTAAATGAATTATTCGTTATTTTAAACTTTTATTTAATTTTTAAATCTACTAAATGAAAAAGTAATTTATTTCTTAATTTTAAAAATAAGATTTTGATATTTATAATAAATTTTATTATAAATATTTATTATAAAGAATTTTACAATGGTGTTCTACGTTAGTCCTTTAGTCAAGTACATTAGTGTTGTATCTAACAGAAATGAGGGGAGTGGGTGGGGATGAGAGAGGAGAGAGGTGTGATCAAGAGAGAAGAGGGGAGAAAGAGATTGAAGGAATGTTTGTGTGAGCTCACAGAGCATTTTTATTCTGAGTGGGGTTTCTTGTTACTTGTGTTTGTCTTATTTTTATGCCTTTATTACATGTTTGACTAATACTGAAATCATGTTTTATTTTCTCTCATTATATGAAATGAAATGAAGCATGGAAATGAAATGTGTTTGTCCTTTTAGAGTGGAGTTATTGCTTGTGGTTTGTGTGGATTTTACTAAAAAGCATGGGAAAATAATAAGCTTTTAGTATCTTGAAGAAGAGTTTTTGTTGCATTTTAATGCTCAATCTGTTTTGAATCTCATGACGAGTACTTGTTTTCTTATTCCCTTGTAATTTTTCATTTGTAGCTTGTCAAATATGTTATTACCTCGTTTTACTTAAAGCTAAGCGTAGGCTAAGGCTTGTCTAGTGTGAAGATGAGCGTTAATCATAAGATTAATTGTTTTGAAAAGTGAGTTATCATGTTTAAATTAGGGGCTTAGGCTTATGTTAGGGCCAAATTCTGAGATAAACATATGAACAATGGTGTTTTCATATTAATCATCCCCTTGCTTTGAGAAGGAATCCCTCGTTTGATAATATACAAATACTATCATCTCACCTAAAAACAAGTGAACCAAAAATGGTTCATCTCTCCTTAAACCACTCACTTAGCACATGAATTCAATGTGATAAAAATGCTAGCAGATTTTGTTTCTTCATGAAAAAACTTTTTTTTCATTTTCTTGTAAAAATTAAATTGTGATATTTGAGTTGGAAACAATTTCTGTCCATTTTATGTGTTATTTCTAAAGGTTTCACATTCATTATAATGAGAGTAGTGATAGCTCTGTTGCTTGCATTTCGTTTCAATTAGTTCTAACAGTAGCAGGGAAACTCAGATGGAGGTTGCAATACACAAAGAACATGGGATGTAATCATTTGATCGGTGCACTTTTCTTGTTAATGTAACCATATGGATGCACCGGACCCGAGCTTCTTAAGGAATGAGTTGTTCTTTGTTTATTATATTAGTAATTAAGGTGTTGAATTCTTTGATAAAGTAAAAAGTAATGCTACCTATATCAAAAAGAATTATGAGTATATAGTAAGTAATGAGCTCTTGTTCTAAAAAGCATTGAAGATTAAATTGGATGCATGTTGTACTCAACTTTCTGTACTCATGGTATATGTTATGCCTAATTAGCTCCAATATATCACAGAAATTTCTAAAAACTAAAACAGAGTGAAAATAATGATGGGACTCCTCTTTAGTTAATGTATAAGCAGTGGATGAGGTTTTAAATTATTGACTGAGTTTCCAATATTGCAATGTTTGAGGAAAAAATAATAAGTGGATTGACTCAAAAGACAAGGTTCAAAAAGCTGAAATTGCTATAAAATTTTTTTTTTTTGATGAAAATGAAATGCTCAATGAGTTGTGAGTGCTCAATATAAAACCACATATTATATTCAAGAACAACCATACACACGTTAGCTGAGTTTGAGGAAAAAATTATCTAAGAAGGTATGGTCCTATAATCTATGCATAAAAACATTTACAATGACGGCTAGGAATATATGGATGGTTATGTGTAGATGTTTTGTTTTCAATTAGTGAGTTTAGTAATGGCTAGGAATATATGGATGGTATGTGGATATATTGTTTTCAATTAAGTGAGTGGTTTCCCTTTTAGTGGCGATCTAGGAGGCCCTGCAATAAGTTCCATGTAAAGATATATGATTACTGTGCAAGAATAGCATCAAAACTTGATAATATTGATGCATAACAACTCTTCATTTTCTTTAGTCGAGATTGACAATTCTGACTGTAGGATTATATTTCTTTTAAAGAAAAATATTCAAGGTTGATTGCTTCTTGAATTAGTGTCTCACTTAGAAACAGTTGTCTATCTTTACATTAATGTCATTTTAAAATTACTTCATTAAAATGACCACATAAATATCATCTGCATGTACAATAAGACATGTAAGTCCAAGTGTTTTCTTAGTAAGCAAATTATATCTAAAATTAACATGAAATAGTTTTTATTTAATAAATAATAAATTCACTTAGTTGGATACTAATTCTTCCTAGTTAGACAACCTTTTATGTAAAGCGAAATTATGGTCTTCTTGTCTCTTTTTATGTTTGTTTAATGTTGTCATTAATCCAAACTTTGGCTTGTTACTGCAACCATCAGGGATCAGTTTCCCTCTTTGATACTGTCCTCTGATCCTGATCAATATGATAACTGTTATGTCTACTTTTTGAGACTTTGTAGTAGTTCCTTGGTAATCAGATTTGTTGTTTATAAATCTAATTCAGATATGCAATCCATAAACATCACTTAATGTTTTGTTTTGATCTATATGAAAATTGTAAAAATTTTGGTGGATTGAGGCCACTAAACTTTATTGATGAATGTAATTCCTATTAGCATTGGTGGCAGCTTCTTAGCTATAACCTCTTTGTTGTACATACTATCTACAAACAAGATTAGATTCATAATTTGTAGCAGCCTTATAAAGTAGTTTAATTCTGTTTTTTTCAAAAAGAATTTTTTTATTGTTGTCCATTTCAAATATCTGAAGTTGTTTGATATAAAACTCCACCCTAGCAACATGATTTAATCTTGACAACCTGTGGATCAAGAGGCTGTTGAATCTTCAGAAAGTCAACTACTTTTGTAACTAATCTATTAGTTATATCCTTATCACTATCACCTCCTTATCAAAACGATCATACAAATATTGATAGAATTACTACAAGGCATATAGACATGATAAATCATAACCCTTTAATCATATCATTGGATTTTATATTATCTTTAAAACCACTATTTTTGTGGTTTCAGTTCCTAGTTTGTATTTCTATTGTGATGATTGAAGGTCTGGCCGTGCTTTCAATGTCTCACAAAACAGTTGAAATTAACTATAACCAGTTTTCTTTCTTGCAGAATATATATGGTTGTTGTTTTGGAATTTCAAAATTACTTAGCATCACAGAACTCAGAACTTGTATTTGGATTGAGGACCATAATTATCATTAGAGAGTATATGGGAATGAATTTTAGAGTAAGACAGGGATCGTCTCATCCTAGACTAGAGTTCTTTGAATAATTACTGGATTTTCAAAATCACTTTGGAGCTCTTACATTGTTCTGGATTGTTGAATAATTTATAGAATACATAGATTTTTTATGGTAAATCAAAAACTTCTAGAACTTAAGAGAGTTCATAATATCTTGACTGTGTTCTTCTCTATCTCTGTGGTCACATGGTTGGCATTTTCTTTTACTTCCAGGACTTCAACGTTAGCCATTTAAGCATATGCTGCTTGCATTCCATTCTTAAATTGTCTTCTGACATGCAGAATTATTATATTGATAGTGTGCTAGCTAGCTACTCTTCCATTTGAGAGCGGTCTTGTATAATTGATTTTGATCATCCAGAGCAAATGGTCAGCACAGATTTTAACAACTAATAATTCATCAACGTAGCGATCTTCTATTATTATATTGAGAAAACAGATTAACTTACAGTGGCGCGTGCCTTACGGGCGTGGATTTCTTACGAGATCTCCTGCAAAATTTCAGTTGTATTTTATACAATTTTGTAATCCTGGTCTATAATTTGGCTAGTACTATTTAAAATACATCTAAAGCAAAATTAGTTCACGTGAGCTTGCATTTGACAAGTGCTAGAATTTTTGTTCCTTAATTTATCCTTTACTGAAACCATTTTGTCATGCAAATAAATTTTTGGGAGTGTTCATGGAGTTTGATAAATGCTACCTGCTGAAACAGAGATGGTAGATGATAAATTGGTGGTAATGCTAGTCAATCGAAAAGAATATTGGGACAACAAAAACTAAACCTGCTAATGGAGCTGTCTAAGCAACTGATTCTGGAAGTGGCTTGAGATATAAGGCATAAGGCCAATTCCTTTTACAGTACTGCCACATTTTAATGCCACAGCCATAATAATGGACTTTTAAATAGTGTGATTAGTCATAAGTTTGGTAAGTCTCTTGGGTGTTTTTCTTTCAATCCAGTAGGTAGTGGCTGTGGAAAGGAGTCTGATTTTTTTTCTTTTTTTTATTTCACTCAATAAATATCATGGGATAGAAATAATTTTGCATATCTTTATTTATATATATATATGAGTTAGTTATCTGGAAATTATTTATCTTATTAAGCTTTTTGGCAAAAGATCCAATATTTTTATATAATAAATATCAAAATGCTTGGCAATTTTATTTACTGTTGCCTAATGATCACTGTGCTCACATATGATAAACAGACATTGTGCTCATGGTATCTGTTGATCTCATATAGTGGTTTTGCAAGATGTAAAGCGGGGCCCTTCATATGAGTAGAAGCTTTAGAAAAAACAAATTTCTTGATGAACATTAAGAAAAAAATGTCTTGGAACAAAAGTTAGGAAAAAAGATTCCAATTGATTTATATTCATTAACATCCTTATATCTGTATTAAGTAGTGAATTCCAAATAACATAATATGCGGTGTATTATTATAAATTAGAAGTACCTCTGCCTTCAATTATTACTTGGAAAGCACCTAGACAAACCATGAAAACAATTGATTTTAATCTTCTAAATATAACAATATAGGAAACTTTGGAGTTATATCAATTTGAACCCCATTGTTTCACATACGGTAAAGTAATTTATAGTTTTTTTGTGGATTTGTGGTGGTAGTTGAATCAACATCCCCTTCTTGGAGTGATTTCAACGTAGTGAATTTCATCTATTTGTTATGGTTTTCCGCCGAGAACTTTTGCATAAATACGTACTCTTTATTTGGTTAACAACTTAAAATTAAAAATCAGCAAAAAAAAGAAAGGAAAAGATGTATTAAACAGGATACACCATTTGGTTTTTTTTTTTTTTTTTTGAAAAGAGGATACACCATTTGTTATGATAAAAATAAGATGAAACTTGAGGTAGCTAGTATCATATCAATTCCTATGGAATAAAAGAAAAGAACCAGTAAAAGAAAAAAGAAAAAAAAATCAAATGCTAAAAGAAAACTTGGTGATTGTTGAGTGGAAAAATAGATAATTAATAAAATTGATGAGTGTGAGAAAGAAGGAAAATTAAAATGTAAAAGAAGAGGTCAAAGAGATTACAGGCTATGATAATAATCTGAGGTAGGCCCTAGTTGGCTCCTGCCGTCAATGTTAGTGTTACTCAATGACAAATGGATATGACTACCACAAATAACTGAGAGAGAAAAACGAGGGATACCCTTAATTGCCACCATTGTCAAGGGAAGTCACTCAGCATCGAAAGACCCTTTGTTTTGACAATCCAACCATGGCTTCTTCTTCTTCTTCTTCATCTTCTAATTCTAAATGGAGGTACGATGTGTTCTTGAGTTTCAGGGGGAAAGATACCCGCCACACCTTTACTGATTTTCTCTATGGGGCTTTGGATCGTGGCAACATCAACACTTCGGAGGCAGTGAAAACTCCCAGGGAGAAGGACTCACCCAGAGCTCTTAAAGCTATTGAAGGATCAAGGTTCGCTGTGTGTGTTCTCAAAAAACCCTGCGATTCAAAATTAGTGTTTGGATGAACTCGTCAAAATCATGGAATCTGTGAAGGCGAAAAGAGAGTAGTTTTTCTATTTTCTATCATGTGGCGTGAAGTCGGGAACGAGTGGGACTTATGGAGAAGCATTTAAAATTCTGAGACAAATGCGGATGAGGAAGAAGAAGAAGATGAAAGGAGATGTTTGCCTTGAGAGCCAGGTCAATTGAAAGGATTTCCAACTACGGAATTAAGGTAATCCCCTGCTTCATTTGTTACATTTCAATTTTAAATGGTTGATTTTCATCCATGTTAATAAATAAAATATTTATGATTCATATACAAATCAAATATTTGTGAATGAAGGGTTTCTTACTTTCTTTTCAAGTGGTGTAGATGAATATTGGTATGAACCTTTAGTACTTATATTTTAAGATGAGAGTAAAAGAAGCCTTGTACAAACCATATAAAGAGGCCTCTCTTGCCCTTTGCTTAAACTGTCAACTTTTCTGCTTTTTTCTCTTCTTCTTTGGGGAGATAAATCGTTTTCCTTGGTTTATATACATTTTTATGTAGTAGACATTAATATGTTTGATTTCCTAGGAAGAAATAAGAAGAGAAAGAAAATGATTTTTTTTTTTGAAAAAAAATGATTTTCTTACTTTTAATTTATTATTAATTTTTTTGAGAGAGGACTTTTAATTTATTATTAAAAAATAAAAAAATCAAATATAATTAAAATACATTTAAAAGAACTCTATAATTGGAATAATATGAGATAATCTATAGTAGATGTTGTGAACTCATTTAAGCCTAGCACGTAGAACAATAAGCAAACAAAATCTATATTGTTTTTATATTATTTAACTAGTTAGTTTGGTACTTTGGTTATAACAATGCTCTAATGTTATTTATTTATGTAAGTTTGTTTGCTATTATTATATTGTTTAGTCTCAATCATTTTATATATTAATTATTATTATATATTTATATATTATTTATTTTTATTTGAAGAATAATAGAATTTACAAAATTAAATTGTTTTAGCATTTTTTAAGTTTTGGCCTACAACCAACATGGGCTAAGTTGAGCTGGTCAAAAGCTAGCCCAAATAGAAATTGGTCGAGATGCTTGATTTGTTTTGGACGGGACTAGAATGGGTTGGCCGGCTTGGATTTACAACTCTAGCCACATGTAAAGAACTTTTCATTTACAACAAAATTTATGTAACAATTAAAAACTGAAATATATAAATATACTAAAACATAGAAATTTCCTTGTTACAAAAAAATATTGAAGTCAACCCAGATTAGAGGATGACCATAATTAATGTTATAATTTATAAAATCATTGTTAAGTTAGGGATCTTTGGTGACAAATTGGTAGACTTGTACTAGCCAAACTAGCATTTGTCTAGATAATAAAATCTCGAATCATAAAGGGTAATGATAGATTAGAAAGTTAGAGCTTGATTTAGTTTTTGGAGCAATTGAGATATTTATAGTTTTTATTCCATGCTTACTTGACATAATAAAATTACGTTTTGTTTTAAACATTTGATCCAAAGCATCTTTCATTTACATTCTATTTAACTTTAATTTGTTGCATTGAATGAAACTAAACATTGATACTATACTTTCCATTTACTTAATCTTGTAACTTATTCACAATTGACTACATGTTTTATTGCAATGGACGGATCAGTATAAGTTTGTGAACATATCATTAATTGAGATTGGAATATTAATTCCTAGAATCGGTACATGTTAGTGAGAACATAGTTGGAATTGATGAAAATTTGAAACAAGTGATGAAGTTATTGAGTAGGCCATGAAAATCGGATGAGTAGTATGGTTGGGATTTATAGGTTGGTGGATTAGTAAAACTACATCGCGAGGTTATCTGATGATATGTTGGATCGAATTTAAGCATCATAGCTTTCTCGAAAATGTGAGAGAGGGATCTAAAGATGATCTGGTTTGTAATTACAAGAAAAACTTCTTCGTGATATCTAATAGACGAAAACAATGAAGTTACATAATGTTGATGAAGATAAAATGATAAAAAGTAAGCGCTATTTAGGAAGGTTCTTATTGTTCTTGATGATGTAGATTGTCGAAAATTAAAATTCTTAGTGATAGTCTGAATGGTTTGGTGGAGGAAGCATAATCATCGTAACAAGAAATAAAGCGTTGCCTAGATGTAAATAAGGCATATTCATCATATGAGGTACAAAGGAGTTAGAAAAACAAAGCATTGAACTCTTTGGTTTGAATGCCATTCAACGAAACCATCCGACGAACCAATTATGTGGACCTTTGTAATCGTGTACTGCATCATGCAAAAGGCCTTCCATTAGCTCTTGTACTTTTGGGTTCTTTTCTTTTCCAAAGGGGTAAGGAAGAATGGGAAAGCACCTTGGATAGATTTAAAACAATCCCTATTGATGACATCCAAAAAGTGCTCCAAATAAGTTATGATGGAGTAGATGATAGATGTAAGAAAGTTTTCCTTGATATTGCATGTTTCTTCAAGTTGGGGGCTTGAGTCACGAGAATACTAGAAGGTTAGTTATCAAAGATTGAACTAAAAGTCCTTGATGAGAGGTGTCTCATTTCTATTTCGGATGGCTTTGTAAGGATGCATGACTCCCTACAAGAAATGGGTTGGGCAATTGTTCGTGAAAAGTGTCCTGAAAATCCTGGAGAATAGAAGCGGTGTGGGAATATGAGGATGTAAAAGTGTGACCCAAAAATATGGTAGAAAGCCATAAATATACTTGAGATATAAAGACAAAACTTCCAACAGATTATTTTTAATATAACATAAGTTTTGAGTACCTTGTCTATATAATTTTGAGTAAACCTCTATGCATCTTATGTTTTTATTGTCAATGTTTGTTTGGGATCAAAACATTGAAGGGATGATCTTAAATTGGACTCGAGTAGTACCCTTACAACTTCATCGCTGAAGCTTTCAAAAAAGATGAATCAACTTAGATTCTAAGTCGGACCCGATATGGATTCGACTCTCCCATTTTGCATTGCTTCTAGTGAATTAAGATATCTTGATTGGGAGGATGCAATTTAGCATCTATGCCATCAAATTTTCATGTGGAAACGACCTTGTTGTACTCCGCCTCGGAATGACTACTTAACACATCTTTGGGAAGGAAGCCTTAATTATTACTATTATTTAGTGGTATTTTTGCTTCTAGACTAGCTTTAGAAGTCTTGAACTTTAATTATTAAAGAAAATTTTCTTTTGTTACAGCATGCTGAAAAGTTAAAAATACTTGATCTTAGTAGTTCCTACCAAGCGGATTTGATATTTCAAGCATCTCGAGTGCATCGGAATTTGGGTTTCTAATTCTAAAGGTTGTATGAGGTTACTTAAGTATTCATCCACGCATCAACATTGTTACAATGGAATTTTGTCTTGTTTTGTTTTTCCTGAATATAATAGGGTGCAAAACTCGAGAGTCTTCAATGAATCTTCATAAGCAAAGCCTTCAAACTCTCTCTTGTCTTTGGTATCGGGAGCTAAAGAGTTTCCCAGAGATCAAGGAAAATATGGGAAGGTTAAGAGTGCTTGATTTTAGTAGAACAGGTATAACAGAAGTATCCTCATCAATTAGGCATCTACATGGGCTTGAATACTTGAACTTAAGTTATTGCAAAAAACTTTTGAGTCTTCCCGATGGTATTTGCAGTTTAAGCTCTCTTGAACTCTTAATTTAGAAAGATTGTCAATGTGAGATTTCGAGATTGGGAAAATATGGGAAGGTTAAGAGTGTAATTTTAGTGGAGCAGGTATAATAAGTACCTCATCAATTAGGCATCTGAGGGCTTAAAAGCTTGGACTTAAGTTGTTGCCAAACGCTCGAGTCTTCAGACGATGTTGTAGTTTGAGCTCTCTTAGAACTCTTCGGGTGGAAATTGTCCAATAAAGAGTTTTCGGATGGGAAAATATGGGAATGTTAAGAAGGCTTAATTTTAATAACGGATATAATGACGTACCCTCATCAATTAGGCATCTGAGGGCTTGAATACTTGGACTTAGTTGTTGCCAAAACTTTCAAGTCTTCAAACGGTGTTGTAGTTTGAGCTCTCTTAAAACTCTTGGTTGGAAGGTTATGATGAGTTTCCGGAATTGGGGAAAATATGGAAGGTTAAGAGCTTGATTTGAGAGAAACATATGTAATAGAAATACCCTCATCAATTAGAGAAGCATCTACATGGGCTTGAACTACTTGGACTTACGTGGTTGCTAGATCTCAAGTCTTCAGAATGAGTATTTATAGTTTGAGCACTTTACAAAACTCTTGAGTGGAAAATTGTCGAAACTGGAACAATAAATGTGGAGAGTACAGGGTTTGTTAGAAACCATGACATTTCGTCGACTTGTCGATTCTAGGGTCGAGGTAATTTGACAAAATAACCATTGCTCTTCATTGAAAACATTAAATCCATGGACAATCGAAAGGGATGAAGATCCTCAATCATATCACTCTTGTCAACGAGATTACAATTATGCATGACAAACTACTTCTAGAATTCAAAATGATAGGCTGCAGCAGATACTCATTGAAAATGTCATGTCCAACGTGCAGACTTGGAATGGAAGGAAGAATCGATGATATTTTCCACGATCTTCATTAGAAAAATTTATCTCTTCGACAATTTTAAGAGACGGAATAATCCCCCCTTGATGGTGGTATCTACCTTCAACACTGAAGTTTATCTTTGATGCGACAATCTAGTGAAGGAGAGGTCCTTAATCATGTGCGCCACCTATCATCATTGAACAAATTAGGTCTGCAAGGGAACCATTTTAGTACCATGCACATTTGGCATCGGTCGATTTTAATCTAAGAGTCATGGCAGTCACTGCGAGAACCTTCAACAAATTCAAGCTTCCATCAGAATCTGGAATTTTAGATGCACATGGTTCGGATCGTATTTCATCAAGCTCCTCAATTCTTCATCACTTTCATTATCTGATCGATTGCTTCAAATCAAAGGTAAATTAGGTATGATTCTCATGGCACCTACCTTTTTCTTTTGTATCCACTAGTTTTACATGGTGTTTTTCTGCAGGACTCCGCGATTGATGTTGGTGATTATTCATTGGATAAACCTGGAATCAGTATTGTTTTCCCCAAAAGTAGTGGAATTCTAGAGGGGATATCCAGTGGAATTCCCAATGGTGGTGAAGTAATGATAGAATGCCCTCCAAATTGGTATGAAAATAATGACTTGTTGGGATTTGTTCTATACTGTGTTGGGTTTCCATCTAGATTTAGTTTCTTTAGCAACAAATTTTATTTAGAGGCCCGAGTATCTGAGCAAAGACACTGGGGTTCTTTCTCATTTGGCTCTTCCTGTTGGGATTGTGATGAATTAGAAACAGTGTGGATAATATGTTATCCTAAGGCAACTATTAAGGAATATTATCGCTCCAATCAATGGACATACTTTACAGCTTCATTTGTTGGTGATGTAAGAGTGCAGTGGTGCGGTATCCATCTTATATATGCCAAAGATTATGAACAGATGCATGATCCATCAATGCTACAAGCCAATTCTTCTCATGGGAATCTTGGTGATCATGGATCACCAGTGAATGATTGATAAAGCTCACAATAAAAGGCCTAGGAGCCTTGTAGATGAGTCACACCATAAAAGATTTAGAGGAACCCAATACTGATCTCAAGTTTTAGGCTCTACCACACTTGCATTATCAAAGCTCTCTTTATTGGTAATTCATATTCCTTTCCAGTTCTAATTCAAAGATCAGAATTTTTTTTATATGTTTCTCCTTTTTATTTTAATTTGTCTTATCACCCATGGGCCTGAACTTCTATTGTACACTTCCCAGAGTTTGTTTTTCTCTCCAGCCGTCTCTGCCAGATTTTTTGCATTTTCTTAAGCTTCGTATTTCCATATGAGGCAATTACATTCGAGGCGTTTCAATCTTTGTAGCCTCTTGTTTGAGATGTTTCAAGGGTTTCTTTTACGGAAGTTTGTAATGTTATTTATGACTTGATGTTTGGGGGTGTTTTGAGAGGTTTATTCTTTCTTTTTTTTTTTTTTTATTGTGGTGATTCATGGAACTAAAGGTTCATAGCAAGAAATGGAATGCGTGAGATGTCGAAGTTATTTGCTCGTGCCCTGTTTGGCTGCTGAGAAAGAGTTTGAAGGAGGATGGAGAATTAAATAATTTTTCAATCTAATAAATGAGAAACTAGATTTAGGTGTTTTGGGGTGGGTTATTTGCTATTATACGGTTGGTTTCAGCGTAGGAGCATGGAAAATAAGGAATTTTTTAATTCGATAAGGAAAATGAAATGTGTATAATTTACAGGGGGTGGAGTTATTTGCGCGATCTCTTGTGCCTAGCAAGTATGGGAAAAAAATAGAAAACAAAAGGATTTTATTTTTAAAAATTTATTTACTAGGAAATGAATTTATTTATTTGTCCTTTGGGGAGTGGAGTAATTTGCTTTATAGTTTTTGTGGTTGCTGAGAAAGCATGAGAAAATAATAAGCTTTTTGATCTTGAAGATGTGTTTTTGTTGTGACTTTTTAATGCTCAATCTGTTTTGAATCTTCTGACATTGCCTTGTTTTTCTTATTCCTTGTCATTTTCCATTTATTGTTTGTCAAATATATTGTATGTTATTCAGGCTTTCATCGATGCCGCGATTTTTAGATCTGTGGTTGGATGATGACTAATCAAGCTCCCTCATTTCTTCAGTTTCATTCTCTGATCAATTGGTTCAAATAAAGTTAAATTAGGTATGATTCTCATGGCACATACACCTTTTTCTTTAGTACCCACTAGTTTTACATGGTGCTTTTCTACAGGACGCTTGGATTTCTGTAGATGATTGTTCATATAATAACCCTGGAATTATTATTGCCTTTCCTAGACTTGATGAACTTTTAAGAGGATAAGTGCTCCAAAGTACAAGAAAGAGAGAAAGAAATGAATGTAAGGGAAGTGGCTGATAGAACTCCCTCCAAATTGGTATAAAAATAATGGCTTGTTGGGATTTGCTTTATTCTATGTTTATGGTAAATCAAAGGATCTTACGTCCATGGGTTGTTTAACAATCAAAAGAAATGATAAGGAAAAATCCTTGGATTCTTTCTTCTTAGGCTCTTCCAATTTGGATCCTGGAAAATCAAACACAACGTGGATAGTGTGTTTATCTGAGTGGTATCAAATTGTGACGTTATTGCTCCAATCCCGATGGACACGCATTAGAATTTACCGCTTTTATCTTTGTAGGAATGGTGGAAGAGTGTAGTATCCATCTTTTTTATATGCCAAAGATATGAACAAATGCAACCATCAATGGTACATGGTATTTCTTCTCAAGTTTTGAGGTCATGGAGCAGAGCCTGCGCGAGCCATACCATGCGAATTCCAAGGAACCCCGAGGTGATCTCAGAGTTTTAGGCTCACACTACACTTTCATCCCTGAAGACTCTCCTTATTGGTAATTCATATTCCTAGCTCTTTCTTACTCAAATATCAGATTTTCTATCCTTTTCTCCTTTTTTATTTTAATCTATGTTTCTATAACTTATTGAAACAACTAAGAAGAAAAACACACATTTGAAAAAATAAAATAAAATGAACCTTTATTGAAAAGTAAAATAAATTTTCGAATATACCCATGAAGAGTGCTAATCCTCTTTTTCTATCCAAAAGAAATCTAACAAAAAGCAAACGTTAGAAGGAATATAAACCTATCCTAAGATCTAAAGTCAATGAGAAGCATAATCCTGAAAGGAATCCAATTAGAATCTTAATTTAAAACCTAAAATACTAAATAAAACCTAAAATAATTAAATTAACGTTGTTACACCCATGGCGCAAACTGGTGTATTATCTCTCAACAGTCACGCTGGATTTTTACGCATTTTCTAAAGCTCTATTACTATTTGAAATCCAATTACATTCAGTATTTTTAATCTCTGTAGCTCTTGTTTGAATCATTCTAGGGTTTCTTTTTTTGTGGAAGTTTGTAATGTTGCTGATTTATGACTTGATGTTTGGGGATGTTTTAAATGGTTTATTCACTTTTTTATGGTGGTGATTTATGGAACCAAAGTGGAGTTATTTGATCGTTTCCTGTTTGGCTGTTGAGAAAGAGTTGGAAGGAGTATGGAGAATTAAATAATTTTCAATCTTATCAATGAGAAATTAGATTTATGTTTTTTAGGAATAGCAGTTCTTAGCTTTTATACAGCTTGGTTTCCAGGAAACTCCGGGGAAAGCATGGAAAATAAGAACTTTTAATTAAATAAAGGAAAATGAAATGGTTATATTATGGGAATTTCAGTTAGTTGCCTGCACTCTTTGTTACCCAGCAAGTGTTGGAAAGAAAGAAAGAAAACAAATTATTTTATTTTAAATTTATTTACAGGAAATGGAATGTAGTTATTTGCCTTTTAAATTAGAGTTATTTGCTTGTGCTTTTGTGGTTTCTAAGCATGGGAAAAGAATAAGCTTTTTGAGCTTGAAGAGTTCATATTAACAATGATGCTTTTCATATTAATGATCCTTGCTTTGAAAGGAATCCTACACTAATTTAAATGTAGCTACCATCTCACCTTGAAAGCAAGTGAATAAAAATAGTTCATCTCTCCTTAAACCATTCATGGCAAATGAATTCAATGTGTATAAAAATGCTACAGCTGAGTGTTTTTCAGATCTGGTGCAGATTTTTGTTTCCCCCATGAATAAACACTTTTCTTGTTTTTCTTATTAAAATTAAGTTTTTGTGATGTTTGAGTTGGAAATGAATTCTGCCATTTTACTATATTTGTTTTGCCTATAAAAGGTTCCTCATTGTTGAATTCAGAATAGCGATAACTACATTTATTCGCATTGAAATTCTAGCAATGCTCGAAACTCAGATCAGGGTTGCAATCTGCAGAACATACTTTGAGAACATGGGTCAATTATTTAATCAATTGCATGTTTTTTTGATAATATAACCATGTGGATGCCTAAAGAGCTTCCTGAAAAAGACTAAGTTGTTCTTTGTTTTCTATTGGTAAAGTAAGATGCTGAATTTACATGATAAAGTAAAAATGATACTACCTATATGAATGGTTTTAGGCATTTGATAGCATGAGGTCTTGTTCTGTGATACCATGTTTATTTTCAATTAAGATTTACATGGTTGTAACAACTCTTGATTTTTTATGTTGAAACAGTGAAGATTAAATTGGAAGCATGTTATAATCACTTTTATGTGATTACTAGATTCTTTATTTGTACCTAATTAGCTCATATTTATACCTAATTAGCTCATGAAGTCACAGAAATTTCTAAACTAATAACATAGGTCAAAATGGAGGCAGGACCATCTTTCTTAATGTATAAGAGGTGGATGAGGTTTTCAAATATTGATTTAGTTTCAATATTTTATTTATGAGGGAAATTAGACAAACTCAAAGACAAGATTTAGAAAGCTGAAATTTCTTATGATGAAAATGAAAAGTTGAATGAGTTGCGAGTTCAATTCAAAGCCACTTATAATATTCACCAAGAATCACACACACGTTAGCAGAATTTGAGGAAAAACATATCTAAGAAGGTATTGGTTATAATCTATGCATGGAAACATTTACAACTGATGGCTATGAATACATGAATGATATATATGTTGATATTTATATTTGATTGAGTGGTCCTCCTTCTGATGACATGTATGAGGCCTGCTATAAGTTCCATGTTGGAGCCCCTAGAAAAGCATTGATGGATGTAATTCCTGGTGGCATTGGTGGCAGCTTCTTAGCTATAGCCTCTTTGTTGTACATACTGCTCTTCAAACAGGATTAGATTCATAATTTAGTCAGCAGCCACTAAAAGAAAAACATGTTATAACAGCATATTTATTAATTCCAGAACACCCTACACAGAACACCCTATTAATTCCTCTGCATTGCCCTAGTTTCTGTTGAATATGGTTTTGTATAGTTGTATGTTTTCTGAAAAGGTTTTTGCCTTGTCTCATTGCCAACTTCATTCTTATGTCTTTTAACAGGGACACCTGGATGTTAAATGAAGTTGGGAGACAACAAGCAGCTAGCTGCAGTAAATTTTGACTTTCATTTTACATATCAATATGTCCTTTGCCTTTCAAATTCCTCAAGTATTTCTGAGAATTTCTCATATTTGATTTTCTCTCTCTTTATTTTATACTGTTTCATAAATCTATGAGGAGCAAGTTGAAGAACAGTTTCATTTTTGGTGCCTAAGGTTTGTGTATATGAAGTTTATAGAACTGTAACTGCTGAAAAACATTATTGTCGTTATTTTAAAGAACATGAAAGTGTTTCTAACGGTTGTTTCCAAACAAGCCCTTGATTTTCTACTTAATACTTTGAGGGGATAAGACTTAAGAGACATGTTCAGTGACGGGTTCAGTCAATGAGAATGAACTACTACCCCCCATGCCCTGAACCAGATGTGACCATTGGATTCACTTCTCACTAATACACTCCATGCTCTCGAGGTTTTAGAAAAGTCCATTTGTGCACGTGCCAGTGCAAAGGCAGCCCAGAGTCTTCACCAGGTTGTTATTTGTTGTTTTTGTTACTGTTGTCGCCCAGGTGCAGAATGTCCATCATAGTTGTTGTACTTATGGTTGTCTTATTGCAGGAAAACTTGATGCTGAAGGAACAAGTAGAAACTTTGCTCCAGGAGGACATAATTCTCAAGAGGGCTGTGGGTAAGTCTAGTAGCACTGTTTGAAGCAGCAATGTTGAAATGTATGAAATTCATTGCTCATTCTGAAGGAATCCTCCAGAATGAGTTCATGATGATATACTGATGTTAAGACCTAAGAATGAAACAGGTACCTTGTACTGTTCAGTTGGTGAAGATTTCTTTGACTGGTTGGAGTTGATTCCGGGATTCAAATTAGACTCACAAGAGTAAGAGTTGAGTGGAACGTTAACATGAGAGTTTTGTTGCAGGTCTAAGCTGACAAGGCTCCCTTGTTGTTCAAAGGGGATTGAGAGGTTCTTTTTTTAATTTATTTTTTTATCAGAAACTGAAAAATATATTGAACAATAGAAGAAAGTATAAGAGAATGAAAATATTTCCTTTCTACATACAAAAGCTGACAAAATTAAGGATGGATGGGACCTGACCACCTGATTGGGAGAAGAAGGCTGGAAGGATTACTGGGACTGTTTTAAACAGCCCACAAAGATGAGTAAAAGTAAAATATATCCCACACCTCCTATTCGGATCCCTCTTTTTTTTTTTTTCAAAAAATCATGCATTTCTCTAGGGGATTGAGAAGTTCGTGTTAGGAAGAATTTCTTAGAACATGTTGAAAGGCATGATATTCATATTAAACCCGAATCTTATGAGCTTGAGCTTTTAGGAGAGTTGGTCGTTTAGCATGGTATCGGAGTTGGTCGTTTAACTGATTTTGCCATTGCATAGATTTAGTTTTGGGTTTTAAGCAAGACCTCTACATTACATGGAATTTATTAAATAGTGGATGCTAAGAGCATACTATAGTTAAGTATTTTTCTTTTATTGATACGTGGGTACATGGTTTGTCATCTCATTCTTTAATTGTGAATCACAGGGAAAAGGTCCATTGGGGATGTTTCTAGTGAATAGGCAATGAAAGAGAAGTGATTCGTGCCACAATAGGGTGATACGGAATCAACAATATTTGTATCCTAAATTTCCTCTGCTAGTAGTCAAATACTGCGGTATAAGCGGCCTCTAGGTCGAACACAGGGATGGGTTTTCATCTTACAAATGATTTGTATCATGGTTCAAAATGGTGAGGCTTTCATTTGGATTTTCGGATTTTGCATGAAAAAGTGTGGGTGTTGTTGTCACTAGGTTAATTGACAGCGGTTTAAAACAAGATGTGAAAGGGAGACCTTGAAGGCTTGGGTCACTAGATTGGTATACTGAGGTTATAAAGTTGTCCTTGGGTTATTTCCTCGCATTAGGAAAATGACATATAGTCATTGTAAAACCGGATCTTTGTTTAGCTTTAAAACCCAGCCCTTAAAAACATTCCTATTGAACCAAAGCATTTCTTGAGCATTTAATGTTTATTGAGTTGAAAATCCCCCGACTATTTAACCTAATTTCAGTGGCTCGTAAATGGCATATAATGAATGTCAGTGTATGCCATTAAGAATACCTGCGAACCACAAGCATGCCAAGTATTGACCAAAGAAAATACATTAAATAACATTAAACCCTAGTTTGGCAAGTTTGAAACAAAAATGTGATATCTGCTCGTTAAACGAGAGAACTGCGAGCCACCATTAACCAACTAGCAACCCCTCATAACTGGGTTTGAGGCTTAGCCAAACATCCTTTGAGTTGTCATCCTCAAAGGGTGTGTTTAGCAATCGAGAAAATGAGAGAAAGAGGAGAGAGAAGAGAGAAAACTGGAACCAAAAGTGAAAAGCTGCGTGGATTGAGATGTAGGGTTACAATTTGTCCATAAAGTGGCTTATAAATCCTTACAAAAGATGTGAAATACCAAAATAACCAAAATAATACGATTACATTGAAGGCAAATGAGGTACTCGCGAAGTGTTTGGATCACAAAAGAGGACGACATTTTTAAGCTATGCATAGTGAATTTATTATCATAGCCGAAAATTGAGCATTGCGAAAATTTAATTTTCTCTATGCACGATGTTTTAAGCTATGATGGCAATTTTAGCTATCATGGCGAAATTTCACTATCATGAGGAAAATTGGGTCTAAGCGAAATTTTCGCTAGGATTCTTATTTCACTACCATTCTTGAAATTTTAAGCAATCCTTGAAATTTTAAACTATGCCATAAAGCGAAAATTCTATTGTATTTTGCCTTATACATCATCTGACTGCATTTCATCGCTAAAACTCGATATTTCTTCCCCCCAGGCTTGATGAAATCGCCGAGAAGTCATGTGAACTCAGCATACAACAGCAAAATTACGATGTCAAGCTTGAAATGTTGGTGGAGGTTCACGAAACCAGCAAGACTACCAAAAACAACCTCGAAACAAAATTAGTAGTACTAATGGACCTGCACATGTAAATCGGCTTAAATAATATGATTAGTACGCAAAAAGCACTCAAAACCTATCTTAAATAGGACTCAAAATAGCATTTTGGAGTGCCCCAATTAAGAAGGAGAAGGAGAAAGGAGAAGGAGGAAGGAGAAGGGAGAAGGAGAGAAAAGAAATGCTCGAGCTACGAGGTTGAACTGACAATGAGCGTCTTTCAACCTTTGTTACACATCATTATTGTGTTTGTGTGTAAATCTTTAAGAGCCGATTATTATCCTAGAGTTTGCATGCCTTAAGGGTTTAAAATATTTATTCTTTTATGCATTTTAGTTTTCTTAGAATCTAAAAGCAGTTCATACATGTTTGTTTGTAGGATGCTGGATTCGATTCCTACTTATTCTCTGTTTTAGCATATGTCATTATCTCAGGTACTATGGCTTTACCCCCTAGCACATATTGTTAGGAAATTGACATAGAAAATCTTCCATTTATAGAAGACGTATTCGTCCTGTGATTTTCCTTAATATATGATTTCCTTTGTATTCCTAGATTGTAGTTATATTGATTGGTGATTGCTTAATTATAGGAGAGACTAATGTGTAACCTAAGCTTAATTATAGGAGAGATTAATGTGTAACCTAAGTCTACCTTCTGTATAAATCCTTCCTTGACATCAATGAAAAGTAATTCAGCCAATTCTCTTTTCCTTTCATGGTATCAGGCGGGGCTAAAAATCCGACTCCATTGTACTTGACCTACACTTTCGTGCAGCAATCTCTCATCCTTCGGCCACCATGAATGATTATGGAGCATCAAAATCAAGCGCATCAAATCGATCTCTCAAACCTTATTTCACTCACCACTTTCGGATCATCCGGGTTTGGTTTTGATTTCCAAACCCGAATGAAGATAACTGCTCGGCTTGGCGCGGAAGCGTGACCTTGGCTTTGAATGCCCAGAATAAATTGATTTGTCAATGGCACCATCAAGGCACCCAACCGGAAGAAACTCAAATCACGATGACTATGTAACTTGGTCACGTACCGTGATATGGTGCATTCACGGATCTAACACTCTCAATCCACGAAATTTCGAGACTACGTAATCTATTATACAAGCTGCTTTCATGAGGTTTGGGAAGATCTTTGTGGCTGATTCTCTCAAACGATGCACCTCGCATATTTGAGATCAATGAAAAATTGCACCATCGACAAAACTGACTTTCTATCTCAATTATTACACAAAACTCAAGAGCTTGTGGGATGAACTAGCTTACGTGCAATGATGGGCGAGGCGGTGCAGCGGGATCAGCCAGATTGATGCAATTTCTAAAGGGGTTGAATGAATCTTATTTATGATTAGGTAGGCGAATGCTTCTGTGAATCCTCTTCCTTCCTATCCCAGTCGAGCATATTCCTCGTGTGCCAGAGAAAAATAAGGCTTCTAAGTCGACACACACGGTTGCATATTTATTCTAATTCCAGTATTTGCCATGGCCGTAAGGAGCAATAAGATGAAAAACAATTCCGTTGGGAATGCAAGGTCGGATCATTAATTTGCTTCTCTGGCGGTTCTAAGATTCACGAAGGTTTGATCCGGCTCGCGCCGGTTCGAGATTTTTCGGAAGGCGACCTCGGTGCGCTATTGTGGGAGACATGTGACACTTTGTTGAAAGTATTGTTATCGGTACGAATATTGTCACACCCCAGATTCTGGTCACGACCCGATTGGCGGATCGAGCAGTTCCGGGGCGAGACTATATCTTGGACTCTTTGCGATTTTTTTTTTTTTTAAGCCAGAACTTATACGTAGGTATGGCCCACATCTTATAAAAAGAATCAAAATATCATATACATATTTATTGAAAGAACTACCCTTGGGTGGTGTCCGTAATTACACCCTTATCTGAGTCCGTTTACAAATACAAGCGCAATTTTACAATTACAAATCGGAGCGGGACCTCTTGCGATGAACCCTTCTTGTGGTATGTTGGCCAATTTGTATCACGATGTTTTGAGCGTCTTCTCCTGTACCTACGGTTAAAAACCGTGTGCTAAGCTGCGCTTAGTAGGAGAAATATATCTTATCTGAGAAACACATGCATTTAAATTGAATCACAAATAACATAAGACAGTAACAAATATCGGAATTTTTCAGGAATTCATATAACAGACTAATACATATACTTGTTATCATATAACAATTTTGCATACATTCTTATCCTTATAACAAACTTATGCTTGTTCACATCTCTCGTATGCGGGACTGAACTTTTACTTATACTTATAACAAATTTATACTTACTTGGGTCTTACATATAGAAAACTTATTCTTATGTAGAATCTTATACTCATATGGGTTTAGTCTTATTCGGATCTTCTACTTATAGCATTCGAATCTTCTACTTATAAGCAGACTTGTTTCCCATACGGATCTCATGAGACACATATATTGATTCCTAGTATCGGGCGTATACTTATTCAAATCTCCCCCGAAGGACATAATTTGCTGTCGGATTGATACTTATCCGGATCTCGTAGGAGTTCTGGAAGCATGCTTATACAGTGCTTAAACACGTATTGGTATTTATATCTATTTCGGATCTCCCATAGGAGTTCTGAGAACTCCGCATCTTATCCTCTAGATTTACATATGTTCGGAGGTACGTAGGTATCCACGAGAGATTACGGAATCATATCGCGGAGTATTCTGAACTTATCCTTATACGAAAGTACTCGTAGGTATTACTAAGTTTAATCAGGTACAGAGGTATCGGTAGGTATTACATAACTTATTTTAGTACTTCGTATCTTATACTTGTACTACGAACTGTATCCTTGTCTTGCGGATCTTCCTCTTGTACTCACGAGTTTATTCGATGTTCGGATCTTATCTTGATATTGCGAGACATATACATGTATTTGAATTTTATACATGTATTCGGGAGCACTTATACATGTATTTCGGATCTTATACATATCTTCTGAGTATATACTTGTCTTCGGATCTTATTCTTGTGCGAGTACAGTAGGTACGATGGTCGAACGGTCGGGATCGTATCACATATAAGGGCAAATCGGACTTCTCGATCTGGACATTAGTCTTTCGTAGGTACACATCCATGATTCATTATACGGAAATGTGTGATTCTGACCGGACTATACTTATTTTGGGAACTTGTACTTATTTTGCAGATGCGAGAGTACTGTAGGTACTCTGCAGACTTATCTTATTTTACTAATGCGAGGTACGGTAGGTACTCTGGGCCAACATACTTATTTCTTGTCTGAGGAAATTGCCCTTAGGTGCTACTGGGCTTATCTTGTTTGGAATCACGGGAGTGCCAGTAGGTCTTCTTGGACTTAACTCTTATATTCTGGAGACTTGTGCTTATTTTTTTCAGGTCACGAGGTACCGAGTGGAGTGCTACGAGAGATTGCTCGGATACGGGAGTGCGGTAGGTACTCTGAGCAGTCTGATTTATTCGAGGATCTTTACTCTTATTCTTTGTCGATTGTCTATCATATGTCTATCGACTACTGGAACCAATCATAAGAAATGAGTAGGACCTTAACCGCAAATACGAGTACTAAGGTCAGTGCTTTGACAAAATCTTAGAAGTACTGTCGGGAGTCTTGGGGCACTGTCGAGAGTCTTGGGAGCACTAATCGAGTACGGAAGTGCCCAATCGGGAGTCTTGGGACACTAATCGGAGTGCCGAGTGCTAATCGGGGTGAGACCTTGTCGGAATGGGAAATTGCTATTCAGGAGTCTTGCAGGGCCTTGTCGAGAATCTGCGAGTCTTGATAAAAGTCTTGGAGCACTAATCGAGTCTTTGACAGCGTCGGAGTGTCACTCATTCATTCTTTGGTCTAGGTAGTCATACTATCATATATCTTTAGGCGATAACATGTCTTCATCACGTGCATTGTTCATGACATATGGCTTTCATGTTCATGTTCATGTTGATTCGTTTTCAAGTTTCATATCATATTGGTTTTCATGCTATTCCATATGGCATTCGGATACTTATGCTGGTATGATGCCTATGTATTCACACATTATTCATGTATTCTTGTTCCTCGATGAATCTATTTTCTTAGGAATTTGAATCAATCGATCGGATCATCAGAAATAAAGTTATGGCATTTGCATGCCAACTATTCAATTCCCCAGTTACAGGGACAGGTTGCATTACTCATTTTCGGGTTTTAACCTCATATTTGACACTAGATCTTTGTACTCCATTTAAATCTAAGGTGCTAAGGGTTACTCAACTGGAATCACCGATTCGAGCACGAAACTCGAATCGTCAAACTCAACTCGGACACTCTATGGAACAAAGCGATCACGGGGTGGCTTGCACATGGCCCCACTTTGAGTGAATTTTTGGGCCACTTATAGTCAGAATTAGAAGGTATCTATTTCTAAATGTTTGGTTCTCCTTGAAGTCTATTTTAATTAGCCACTTGAATCACTCAAATTAGATAAGAAATGGGCGAGATTGTAGTTTAAATACAAGCTGATTGAAATGGAAGCAGGCATCACATGTCTTAGGTACCTTGACGTATGCGGTATGTTGGCTTAAATGACTAGAACCTAACATGTCTTGGGGTACATGTTCAGAATCACTTGGTACATGTCACGAAAATGCCCAGGAATGTGTGTTTTGTTCCATTTTCCATATTTTAACTGCCCAGAATTCAACTCATACTCCATCTGGCATCAAAACCATTCCATATCTCTCTTGTAACCTCTTTTCTACTCGATTCTCTTTCAATACTTATCTTATTTAAAATCCATTATAATTACTCTCAAACCCACTATAATATGGATCCTAACCTATACATAACCCTAACATGTAGATTAGTTAGGGTTTATTCTAAACCCTAACTCAATTACTTGTCATTGAACTATAAATCCATCCTCAAAGAGAGGATTTCATATGCTTCTTGTACTATTTATGGTTTTATCCACTTTACTTTCCATAATTATTGGGTTAGGATGAAACCCTAGTAAAACCCTAGGTTGGAGACAACTAATAACCATACAATTGCATGGAAAACCATTCAAAGCTTTAAAGAAGCCCATGTAGTTCCATACGGATTCCATACTTAAAAGTTCGATTTCCATACCTTTGGCCTTCCCTCCTCTTCTCTTATATTCTTCTTCTCTTCCTCTTCCTCTTCTTCTCTCATTCTCCCATCTAGTTTTGAGCTCTCACCAAAATGGAGACGTTTGGTCTTAAATCCCCCATCTCTCCTTAGGCCTTGTTTGGCTATCAAAACCATTTTGGGTTAAGTTTCTTTATTTGCTTTTAAGCCCATAACTCCTTCTATTTATAAATAAACTTTCCTTTATTTCATTTTGGCCTCAAATCTTGTTAACTTATGACTTTAGTCCTCTTTGGATAGAATTACAATTTATCCTTAAATCTTGTAAATTCCAGGTCTCTCGTTTTGTTTAGCATTTAACTCCACGAAACGATTTAAATTAACAACACAAAATACCTAAACATGTCAGCTTTGCTAGAGTATATTTTGGGGTGTTACAAATATCCTCCAGGACACTCAAAGGAAAGAACATGTTCCATTTTAACATACAAGAATACTTACATGGCTAATCAAATTTCTGATAGTGCGAAACAAAAAGATGATGAAATCAGTGGTGATTGGAATCTCAGAAGCATGACTTCAACAGCTCTTGTCCCTTCTAAATGACAAAGATGAAGGTACAAGTTCTCGAGCAAATCTGTTTGTAGCCCAGAAGCTAGGTTTGTCTAAAATTCCTTCTCCTCATTTGGATCATATCGATAGCGATTGCATCAGATCATATCTCTTCATCTCCAAAGCTGTTCTTGCATGAAAATAAAAATATTTCATTGCCTCCGGTATTGTTGCCTAGTAGAGAAAAGGCTAACATTGTCGCTATGGGATCCTTACCGCTAAACTCTATTTATTATCTGCGTGATGTATTATGTGTACCTACATTCAAAGTCAATTTAATGTCGGTTAATTCGGTGACAAGGGCACGGTGTGATGACATTTCCCTCATTGGTGTGTTTTGTATGATCTGGCTACAAGGAGGATGATTGGTTTAGATGCTTGGCGTGATGGATTGTATTACTTAGCGGCACAACAGCAAAAATCGGGACCGCTATGTTCATCACCCAGACCACCCGACCAACTTTGCAACCTCACCACCTCATCTTGATCTATGGCATAGTCGTTTGGGCATATTTCCCATTCGTGCGAGTTTCATTGCTAAGAACTTTTTAAAATTTTCAATTCGGTCTAATAGCACTTGTTGTCCTTTGGCAAAAGCAACATCGTTTACCTTTTTAGTACTAGTGAAATCTCATCAAAAAACCATTTGATCTTATTCGTTTGCGACATTTGGGGTCGTTATAAATATTCACTTTACGGTGCACATTGTTCCTTACTATTGTTGATGATTCTGCGCTTCACGGATTTTCTGATGAAACATAAAGATGAAGCCTGACCTCTTATAAAACATTTCTTTAGTTATGTTTCCACTCAATTTGAATCTCATATCAAAATTTTCGATGACAGTAATTTGGAGAATTCCTTTCCTCGATCCTTTTCAAAGATAATGGTGTTCTTTCCCGGCACTCTTGTGTTTGCGCTGACAAAAATGGGGTGGTGGAGCATAAGTATACATTTTACAAGTTGCACGAGCCTTGAAAATTCAAGCTCGACTCCATAATCAATTTTGGGGAGAATGCGCCCTCCATAGCCGTGCTATCATCAGCAAAAACACCTTCACCGTTCTCTCTTTCAAAACACCATTTGAGCATGCTCAAAACCACCTCTTTACTCTCACCTCCCAGGTGTTTGGTTGTCTCGCTTATCTTATCAATGTCCATGTTTCCCATAAGAAGTTCGATCAGTGCCATTACTTGTATCTTCATTGGTTATCCCATTGGACAAAAGCATAAATTGTTCCAATCTATCCACTAAAAAAATATTCCACTGCGGGGATGTTCATTTGCCAATCACTTTCCTTATGCTTCCTCTGAGTTTGTCCTCCCTCCCTCCCCAATTTGGGCTATTCTTGAGGCCAATTCTACTCAAATTCACGACCTAGCTTCCTCTTCTTTATGCTTTTGAATTGATTTTACTTCGTCCTTTTAGTCTCTTCCCCACAATTTCTAATCTCCTCCCTCCATGATGGCTTGACCCAGTGGTATACTGGCTCCCCTCAAACCTCTACACTCGTCGCCCGGGATGCACCTTCACGCCGTATCATTCAAACACCTACATCATCCCTTCCTTCATCCGTCCTTACTTCCTTCTTACGTCCTCCCTCAGGCCCATCGGCTCTACCTAGCTCGCCCTGACCAACCCCAGCCAGGGCCTTAGTCGCTCGGTCGCTCCCGTAATCCACGAAACTACGAGGATTATGTATGCTCGCCTCATACGCTTGCTCGACTAATCTCGCTCGCTGGCACAAGGTCCTTCTAAAGGTGCAGTTATCCCTTGGCTAATTATGTTTCATATCACTTGTTTACCCGGCCTGCACATCATCTTTTTATTGCTTGAGGTCAGTCCTGGTCATAAAACTAAAAAGAATTATTATGAAGTCGTCCTCTATCTGAATGGCGGGAGCGGTACGGTCAGGTGCGGGCTCTAGGCTAATGGTGCTTGGACTCTCACATCTCATAGGCAGGGAGAGACGTCGATAGGTTGTCGTGGGTCTACCAGATTAAACATCGTTACGTGGATTGATTGAAGCGGCCCGATTAGTTGCCAAGGGGTTCACATAGTGAAGGGTGTATAGATTATCGAGGATACTTTCTCCGCTCCCAAAATCATCCTTTGTTATTTGTCTCTTGCCTTGGGCGTTCTTTGCTCGAAGGTGGTCTCTTCACCAATTGGATGTTAACCGCGCCTTCCTTCATGTGATCTTCATGAAGAGCTTTACATGTCACCGCCACGGGCCGAGATGGGGGGCGAGCTTGGTAATGTCGATTACATAAGTCAACTGTATGGCTTGAAGCGGGCATCTGGCGGTGGTTTCAAGATTGCCAGGCTTCTTCGCGCTGCGAGGTATATTCAATGAAGTGACTACTCTTTATTCACCATAATACAAGGCAAGTCCTTCACTACCCTCTTGATATATGTTGATGATATTTTGATTACTAAGAAATGAGAATCACATCGATGGCTGCAATCAAGAAATTCCTGCATAGTCAATTTCATCATCTTGGTGATTTGAAGTATTTCCTTGGCATTGAAGTATCTTCTTCTAAGAATGGGATTTTCATTTCCTAACGTAAGTATGCTTTAGAAATCATTAAGGATGCGGGATTGTTAGGTGCGACACCTATTGATACTCCTATGGAGCGAGGTTTGAAATTGTACGATAAAGGTGATTTACTCAAGATCCAGAACAATTATAGGTTGGATTGGTAGATTGATATATCTTCTTTTGTCTCAAGGCGGATATTACATATTTTGTACATGTACTAAGCAGGTTTATGCATCAGCCTTGTAAGCTTCACATGGAAGCGACACTTAGTGTGTGCTATCGCAAGAATGCACTGGCGAGTTGTTCTTCTCCTCAAATAGTGATTTCGGGTTGCGAGCCTATTGTAGTTCAGTTGGCGGGATGTCCAATCACTAGAAGAATCGACCATGATTGCGTGTCTTCCTTGGCCCCTCATTAGTCGTGGAGATCGAAACGTCGAGGCTTGATAGCCGGCTCTTGAAGCTGAGCAGGAATATTGTGCTATGACAGGTGCTTGTTGTGAGTTAACTTGGCTAAGATACCTTCTCAGAGATTTGGGAGTATTACATCCAGAACCTACATTGTTATACCGCGACAATAAAGTTGCATTGCATATTACGTAGCCTGATCTTTCATGGCGGACGGACACATTGAAATGGATTGTCATTACATCAGAGATAAGATTCAAGATGGATCCGTTGCTCTGAAGATTCATGAACTGCACGATCAGTGTGATCTCTTGACTAAAGCTTTGGGAAAAGATGTCTTTACTTCTATGATTTGCAAGTTGGGAGTACGGGACATCCACTCTCCAACTTGAGGGAAGTGTTAGAATCATAGAAAATCTTCCATTTATAGAAAGCGTGTTTTGTGCTATACTTGGTTTTCCTTGTATAAAAGTTTTCCTTTTGTATTCTGGGCCATCTGATTTATATTGATTGGTGATTTGCTTAATTATAGGAGAGACTAATGTGTAACCTAAGCTTAATTATAGGAAGATTAGTATTAACCTAAGTCTACCTTTTGTCTTTGGCATGTGAAAAGTAATTCAGTAATTCTCTTTTCCTTCCACATATTGGTGCTTGTCGACCTAAGAGGAGATCTTCATTTTCCTTTCCAAACTTCAGTTGTTAAGCTTATCTGTTAGCAGAGAAAATTGATCAAGTTTTATGAACTATACACTTGAATAAATAGTGAATAATGTGGAAGATTAAGTCAATGCAGTTCGATTTGGTTGATACAATCATTTATTATGTAGAGATGACAATGATATCAAATAAATTTATTGAATTAGGTATTAGTTGAGACCAAAGAAGCTAGAGAGATGCATTAGGCGGCAAGGCTGGCCGGAGCTCCTACGAATTGTTGCATGGAGATTTTAGAGATGCTCCAAAATGGTAGGCAAATCTGAGGGCAGTCGACTTCTCTCATGATGTTATCATTGAGTTCAACCATTTCCTTGATCATTCCATCAAGAAATATGGTGAAAGTAGACTACTCTTTACCATTTCTCAAGTTGTTGGTTTTCTAGGGTCTTCTTTTCTTTGTATCTTTCATGTTTTTTTTCAAATAAGATTGTGATGGAATCTCAATGGTACATCAAATTTTCCTTTTCTATAAGAACATAATTTTGGAGTTTATTTTATTGGAATAAATGAAATTAATTAAAAAATAACGTCAGAACTACTATTTGAGTTGAGTTTGTGTTTTCTCCCTTTAGTTCAAATATTCCTTGATTAGAAGTTATAAAGCTTCAGTGGATTTGCACGTATGAGCTCGCTAAAGGGACAAAAATTGTCTAGTATGTACACCACCAGATCCCGTTCAAATTGTTTTGGAACAATTTATTTGTTTGAAAATTATAAGATTGGAAGTATGTTTATGTTTGCAGATAAAGATGGTGTGGTGTCCATTTTTCCTAGTAAGCTTCTTCAACTTCAAACAACAAGAATTTGGACCTAACTGGTTCTATCCCTATTTATAGCCACACTTGGTTGGTGGCTAATGGGAACATGATGGTATGTGACCCCCTTCGGGACCTAAGTCGGGGATCGACACATGGAAGGCCTCATGGACCAAGCCCAAGAGAGCATGGGCTCGCATCCGTTGGGAAGAGGAGCACATGTTCAAGAGGAACATGAAGCTTGTGAAGGGAGAGACACATGTTGAAAGTATGATGCTTGTGAAGAGACTTTTTGTTTGGGAAATGATGTAACTATTGCAAGGGATGCCTAGATCCTAGCAAAGCCTCTCTCTCGTACAAGCACACATGTTAGGAACACGGAGAGTGTGAGTGTAAGGAAAGAGTGTTGTGTATGTTTTATTTTGTGGGTTCTGCTATGTGGCCAAGTGTTGAGACACTTGCTGAATTTTGTATCTTGTTAGTGCGGAAATACAAGCTGTGAAGAGTTTTTCCTATAAATGATGTTTTGTCTCGTTTTACTTTGCTTTTGAGAAACGAGAAGAAAATGCTGGCTAAGTTTGGTAACTTAGCGCCGCACGCTTAGCACAAAACTAGTGGCTAGTTTTGGGGGTGTGGCAGTATGTTTATTGGTGTGTTTCGTCTCCTACTGAGAGTGTGTCTTGTGATAACAAAGATTCGAGGAATTGAAGTACGTTGTAGATGTGAATGTAATTCACTATGTTTTGGTTTCTCTATGTCTTTTTTCCTCTTCTTCTATACCATACTGTATTTATGTTCGGGACCTTGGTAGGAATGGGCTTTCTCCAAGGAGATGTTTTAGGAGTCCAAACTTCTTTATAAGGCTCTATAATGGGATCAACTTTTTTCAATATATAAGTTTCTCTGCAAACTTTTTCTTTTGGTAAAACGACCCTAGGAAACTTGCCTTCTTAGGAATTTTAGCACGCATGGAATCCTATCTTCATCATTCTCCATTTTTTCTTTGCTGCTCTTCCCTTTTCTAATAAATATACAAAAGCAACAATGGAAATTTGGAATGTTTTTTAAGTGCCCCACCACAGGATGCTGCTAGGTAAAATAAAGATGAGGGAAGAAGCTTTGCTCTCCATGGATCCTAGCAATAGTTACAGGGGGGCTCAATTGGGTTTGATGTGAGATATTGCTGGTCTAAATTTATTTCACATGCACATGCTGCCATTGCGTTTATAATACATTTATTATTATAAACGAGATTTTTTTTCTGCTTATGGCCACGGCCAGAAACAAATCGCAGCTACAAAATCCATATGACCGTCATTGCGTTTATAATACATTTATTATTATGCTTGAGATTTTACGCTACGGCCACGGCCAGAAACAAATTGCAGCTACAAAATCCATATGACCGTGGCTAGAACCAAATCCTGGCTATATAAATTAGAACTGTGAGTCTGTGACTATGAAGAGCCATATAACCGCGGTTACTATTGATCATGGCCATAAATAGCCTATAGCCAGGGACCAGGGTCGCTCTAACCGCTACTATAGCCTATAGATACCTGATTAAGACTTTCCGCGTACAAGCGTTTGTCCACATTGTCTATGGCCATGCCTTCTGTGATCCACTTTCTTTGCGGCTATAAGCTATACATTTTGCATTATTCCTAACCTTTAGCCCAGGGTGTTATTGCGGTCATAGGCTCAGCTTCTTATAGTGAGCCTTACCAATTGAGACATTCTGTTTTTTTCAAAAGAGGAATTTGTTTATCATCGTCCATTTCAAATGTCTTAGAGTGTTTGATATTAAAGTCCACCTAATAACTTTATAGTTAATTTTGACAGCCCAGGTGGATCGAGGCTATTAAATCTTCAAAAGGAATTGAAACTACTTTGCCAACTAATCATTAGTTTAATATTATCACCTCTAATTAAAACGATCTTGCAAATGTTGATCCCAAATACTTTGTTGATAGAATTACTACAAAGCGGACTCTACGAACCCTTTGTAGGCAAATGATAACCCTTTTGTATATCATTGGATTATATTATCTTTACAACCACTATTTTTGTGGTTTCAGTCCCTAGTTTGTATTTCTATTGTGATGATTGAAGGTCTAGCCATGCTTTCAATGTCTCACAAAACAGTTGAAACTATAACCAGCTTTCTTTCTTAAAGAATATAGATGGTTGTTGTTTTGGAATTTCAAAATTACTTAGCATCACATAACTCAAAACTTGGTATTTGTATTGAGGACCATAATAATCATTAGAGAGTGTATGAGAATGAATTTTAATGTAAGACAGGGGATGCATTTTGACTGATGAAAGAGGGATGTGTCTCATCCTAGACTTCTTTCAATAGTTACAAGATTTTGAAAATAACTTTGGACTTCTTATTTTTAAGTTGTTGAATAATTTATAGAATATATATATATATATTGGCAAATCAAAAACGAGAACTTACATATATATATATATTGTAAATCAAAACGAGAACTTACGAGTTGATAATATGAAATATATTATTCTCTATCTACGTAGTCATACAGAATGATTTGGCTTTGTTTTCTTTTTCTTTCTTTCTTTTTATTTTTTAGTTTTTGCGGGCATTCCAACATTAGCAAAGTATATGGTGGGCGCGTGCTAATCTTACGATTATGTTCTCTTTACTTGGATAGATCATGCTCCATTTGCAAGTATTTATGTGTGTTCTAATGATTCTTGTTTACTATCTTTTTTATAATGCCGATACTTCTTATCATACAGAAAAGCCTTAGAGAAGTTTGTTGAGCCTTTGTATGCCACAGGTGTGTTCCATGGCCGCTACTTGCATTCCATTCTTAGAAATGCTTCTTTACTTCCATTTGAACCCGATGCAATTGATTTGGATCATCCGAGAAACAAATGGTCGGCCGCAGGATCTTTAACTAATAATTCATCGGGTAGCAGTATGCTATTATTGTATTGAGGAAACTTGATTTAAACTAATATCATTGGTACCCTTGAATGATGGGGATTATGAGTTTCAATCGCTCATAATAATTAGTCAATATGATGACAATATGTATCTATTAAAAAATAACACATTATTGGGAATTTTAAAATGTTTTGATTCATTGATTGTTTGGTCTTTTGCATTATAATTTCGGTGGTATGTATAGATAGATAAAGCGGTACAAAACGAGACGATAATTCCATGTTGATCTCCATGCTTTTCAAGGATGCCTTTTATCTGAGTGGGAAGAGTATGTCTAAAAATATCTACAAGGTTTAGATGAGTTCTTCTTGCTTCTTGATACTTTGTACTAATTCAACAGTAATCAAATTTTGTTGTTTATAAATCTAATTCAGATTTGCAACCATAAATTAACCTCACTTAGGTGGTGTTTGTTTTGACTTAAATACTCAAGAAGCTATTAGCTTTGACATTAAAATTTGTTAATTTTAAATTTTTATGACTTATTGCTGAAATTTTTTTAAAAAGTTTTGAATAGAAAAAGTGAAAATATTTGGTTTTTTCTATTCAAAAAAAGTCATTTTCCACTAAAACAAGAAAAACTTTATCGTTGCCCAACAAGGAGAAGGGCTAACAATACACACTACTATGGATGACAACGAGAGGGTTTGGGACGAGGCGGCCCTATCTCGACCCAACTCATTTATTTTTTTCAATTCCCAAACTTGTCTCATTTAAAAAATTAAACGGGGCGAGACAGGGGTGAGAAAATTCCCAAACCCGTCCCGTTTACATTTGATTTTTGTTTTTATTTTTTATTTTTTTATTTTTATTATATTAAAATTAATATATTTCATAAAATAAAAAAATATTATGAATGAAATTATTTATTAAAAAAACATTCTAATATAAATTATTATTTATATTAAAATATAAAATAAAATAATAAAAAATTATTTTAAAATATAATCGGGCGAGTGGGGAGTATGATACTGCTAAAATCTGATTACAATTAAACCAAACCTGTCTCATTAAGAGAGAGGCGGGGCGAGAACCCTGAAATAATTCATCATGTTGCCATCCTTACTCACTACCCAATGTTAAAAAACAAACAACTTAATACTTAATGCTATTAAGTATTGATCGGCTTGATAAGCTAAAGGATTCTATTTAGCATTAAGTAAAAAAAATAAACACCACCTGAATGTTTGAATTCTGATCTATAAAAATATTTAAAATTTTAGTGGATTAAGCCACTAGAAAAGCATTGATGGATGTAATTCCTATTGGAATTGGCCGCAGCTTCTTAGCTATACCCTTTTTTTTGTGCATACTGCTCTACAAACATGATTAGATTCATTATTTAGTCAGTAGCCTTATAAAGTATTTGATTCTGTCTTTTCAAAAGGAGAATTTGTTTATTAATGTCCACTTCAAATGTCTAAGTTTGTTTGATATTAAACTCCGCTTGATATCTATAGTTGATCTTGACAACCTATGGATCAAGAGGCTCTTAAATCTTCAAAAGGATGCCAGCTATCTTTGTAAGTAATCTATTAGGTTATATTATTTAATACTACCACCCTCATTTTTCCTTACCAAAACGATCTTGCTAATATTGATCTTGTTAATGTTGATAGAAGATTGCACTACAAGGCAAACTCTAGAAAACTACTTTAGGCGGATCATAACCCTTCAAATCATATCATTGAATTTTATATTATCTTCACAACCACTATTTTGTGGTTTCACTTCTGATTTAGTATTTCTATTGTGATAATCGAGAAAGGTAAAATTGCTTTCAATGTCTAAAAAACAATTGAAACTAGAATATCAGCTAGTATGTTAAATGCTTGTGATAATGAATTTCCAGCTGCTCTAGGGTTAGTACTATAACACCGATTATTACTTCTTGAAGAATATATATATGTATGGTTGTTGTTTTGGAATTTAGGAATTACTTATCGCAGACTCCAAAACTGAGATTTGGATGAGGACCATAATAATCATTCGAGTGTATGAGAATGAATTTAAGAATAAGACGGATGCTTGTTGTGAATGAAAGAAGGATCGGTCTCATCCTAGAGTTCTTTGAATAGTCTTGGATTTTGAAAATAACTTTAGTTTCTTGCATTGTTTTGGATTGTTGAATAATTTATTGAATATATAGATTATTTTTTGGTATATCAAAACTTCTAAGGAACAAGAGGAATTCAGCAATTTCTTAAGCGTGTTCTTCTCACATCTCGTGGTCATACCACGTGGTTGGGTTTTTTGCATTTTTTCCAAGCCTTTAACATTAGCAAAGCATATGGTGGTTGAGTACTATGTCAATTCAAGTAATTATGTGTGTTCTAATGATGCTTGTTTACTATCTTATAATCTTTGAGACTTCTAATATGCTTGGGGCTGGAAGCCCTGTATGCAGGGCATGCTGTTGCATTACATATAAAAGTGCCTTCTCAAAATTGTAGGTTGACATGGAGGGTAGCGTCTTCCTATTGTTTTGTTGAGGGGAAAGCGAGGTTAATCAAATATAAATTATACCCTTAGGCGGGTAGATGCAAAAATTTCAATTATTCTTACGTACAATATTTTAACACATTTGCATAACTTGGCTACTACTATTTAAAATATATCTAAAGCAAATTTGGTTACTTGAACTTGTTTAACAAGTTCGAGATTTTGTTCCTTAAGTCATCCTTTTACCTAACCATCTTGTCCATCTAGATAACTTGTTGGAAGTGTGTGAGTTTAGAATTATTATAGTGATCCAGAAACTTCCTGGCATCTCTCTAAGGTTATATGCTATTAAGCTTCCACGAGTTTTGTGCTCCCATATACCTTGAATTGTAATATTAAATGAGCCGAAGTGTTGTATTTACTATGCTCTTTTTCATCCCAGGCTGTGTCGCAAGCAATATTTGAATAAAACAATGGAGGAACAGGACTTTGACTATCGGTCGAGCTAGAAACAGGCCACTTATATATATATATATATATATATATATATATATATATATATATATATATATATACCTATATATTTAAATTTTTTTTTTAATGGGTAAAAGAAGGAATATTATTGAAGCCAAAACAACAGAGCCCACTAGCTATCGAAAGGTATACAAGGGGTATACAACCAACGATTACTTGAGAGCTCTAAAGAAAATGAAAGGAAAAAGAGCAAAGAAACTACTCACGACCCTCGTTTGCCCATCCATATCAATAAATCCATCGAGACTCAAATTTTTACGTAATATGGACTTTGGACCAAGGCGCAAACTAAAAATAAAAAAGTCTTCCAATCTGTGGTGAGGCAGCACTCGTCATCAAAGTAATTTTGTTTCTCATAATGCCAGCTAGTTAGAACAAAGCGGAGAGATGAATCAACTTCATGAAACCATTTCTCGGATGCTTGGAACTATGAGACATCAATATTGATGAGTTCTGAAAGAACATCTAATGCAACATAAGGAGGCCGAGGATTTTGGATGGACACTCTCTGCTCTGAAAATGGTACCTCCATGCCAACAGTCTCTACTTTGGAACAAGAAAAACAAATGTACCTCTTTGAAGCAGGCGAGTTGATAAGCGGTGGTAATTTCTATTTGTGACGCCAAGCCGGGTTGATAGTTGACAGCCCGTCCAACCTAACGAATACTCGTGGATGTCGGGTAACCCGACACCACTCATGAAAATCGGGCAGAGTCTCCTTTGTACGGGGAGCTCTACCCAAGGTATAAACCTGTCCCAACAATCAACTTATGACCACATCGGGTTCATATACAATTAAAATGAGTAAAAATGGTACTTGGGCCCTGCGTTAATACTCATAACAAACATATCCCTAGCAAAATCACATACTACATGGTTGAAGTTTTACATTACTCTTAATTAAACATATATTAAAATTTACAATTCTAATACATGTTATACAAAATCAAAACCACAAGTCGTCTTTCTTTCTCAAGCGGCCTCCTATGTGATGCCGCCTTCCGGATCTCTCCTTGGCCACGAAATAGTGATCCCTCGACAAGGTGAGCAAAGCCCGATTGAGATAATAATTTCCTACTTGGATTTACTCCCCCACCTAAGTGCATGCACTGACAAACAATCACATTCCAAGCAATTTCATGAACCTGCCGAATGTGATGATCCCTGTCGAGTCCTCAAGGCGCTCCTCACATATGCCTAAGTCGAATCTGAGTAAAAATATCTGATTTTTCAAAACAAAAGCTTTTGTTCTCAAAACTCCTGGTTTCGGTAAAAATATTGGACTACCCTCAGGGGCAATTCTTTTGGATACTCTCGAAGCTTGATCCTTAGTCCTCATCGAAGTGATCTGTTAGACGTCCGCTAAAGGCAATTCTTGGAAAATCTTCCTTGAAATTCCTTTCACAAAATATTTTCATTTTTGTTTCATTTCGCTGTCATGCCTCCTCCTAATATTCTAGGGTACCAGTGCATATGGAATGCATGATGCTAATCCCAAAACATTTATGCTAACCAATATATTCATGCATATATATTAATATAATAAATCACATAAATCATGTTATGCAAATTTTCACCATAAATACACCAAAATTAACTCACATAAGCTAATTAACAAACACAACTAATTCATTTGAATCATAACAACCTTTTGAAATTCAGTGTCACTATTCCATGAGAAACGTTAAAGAGCCCTCGGGTTCTGTTCACGACCACCACAGGCCAATTTTCTCAACAAGTTCAAAACTTTGAGGCCAGGCGAATTTACGGCTAAAACAATATAGAACATTCCTAACCATTTACATGGCTCTTAGCCAAGATTAACGCAAGTAGGAAAAGATCCTACCTCTTGGGTTGGCCGGAACTCAGCGAATCGAGATCATCAGCGTGGCCCTGCATAGCGTAGAGCTTTGCTTCTTGCTCGTCGAGGCAGAAGCGGTCGAGTAACGAAAATCTAGAGAGAGGCACACCTTCTCTCTCTAAGAAAATCAAAATCTGCCTCACTTTGCATCTCCTCCTGACCCTCGTGTTTTGGTCTTTTAATCTTGAAGATCCTTTATTCGAGTTTGTCTTATTCATTAAACTTTCATTTAATTCCCATGTCCCTTCTTTACAGATTTTTTGACACTTGGCACTGCTCCCTAGGCGATAATTTCATCATATCTCTACTCATGAAACATGTGTCACGCGGAGGTATGTGATCAGGTGACTTTTGTCATCACATGTCTCGAGCCCGTTTTATGGCACGGAGCACTTTCGGTGCCTCGGCGATGAAATTTCGTATCTCGGGTCGGTAGTCGGCGTGGCCGTGATTTGGTAGAGGCGAGTTCCAGCGGTGAGTCCATTTCATCATCAGGGATCTAGAAAATTTCTAATTTTTACCCGAAATGACCATTTTACCACTTTTTAGAAATTAGAGATTTTCTCGGGTCTTACATTCTCCCCTCCTTAAGGAATTTAGATCACAAAGTGCGGGCTGATCTGGCAAACTCACATGCATAAGCAACGTGTACTCTACCATGCATATATGACTAGTCATTTAAGTATTAAACAGCTAAACCACGTACCTTCATCCACACAACCCGAAGGATAGGTGGCACTTGTCGTGTCCTCGCGCTCCCACATTGACTCCCTCCACTCCACGGTGCGCCTTTATAACACCCTCCACTAACACACCTCACGGTCTTGCGATGCAAGACTGAGTCCATTATCCACAATGCACAGTCCCACTCCCTCGAAGGTCTCATCGAGTCCCAGCCTCAATCTCTCCCCAATCCACTACATGAGCTGGATTTGGAGTGTACCTTCGGAGCATGGAGACGTGGAATACCTAAGTGGACACTGACGTACTAGGCGGTAAAGCCGGCCGTGCAGCTACGAGTGCTACCCTCTGCGGTATCTCGAAGGACCCATAAACCTCGTGTTCTTCCCTCGCTTCAGAGGCAGCTATATCTCTTGGCATCACCTTTAAGAAGGCGATCCTCGACCTCGAACTCTAAGGTCGGCGTCGTACATGCGACATAAGCTCTTGCCCGACTCGGGCCAGGCAGGAAGATGTTGTTGTATCGAAGCTCACCTTTTCTCGGAGGTGTCTCTAATCAGTCGGGACCGGTGATGGAGGTCTCTCCCGCTCGGTCCAACAAAGCGGTGACTGCTGTGGCCTCAGTACAATGCCTCTTATGTGAGGTGTACCATGCGGCCCATGCTCGCCTGAGTAGCTGTTTATTTGTAGGCGAATTCCACTCAGGGCAAATGTTCTTCCCGACTATTGCCTTATGATCGGGATGCGTGCTCTTGACATGTCCCTCAACACACCTGTATGAAGTCCTCTCCAGGCTAACCAGATTCGTGCAGTAGGTGGAAAGTTGTACACATGAAAGTCGATCGTGTTGCTTATGCCTTTAGAAACTCTGCTTCCAAAAGTCTTGAAGTAAGCCTCGGGTGTCTCAGGCACAATGGATCTTGGTACTCCATGTAGTCGGTTCTATCTATCGAATACTCTGACCAGAAAATGAATCTCGATGTGAAGAGGTCATGCGCACGGCTAGAAAATGTCTTAGGCTTGGCGTGATAGGTCCGGCTATCCCCTTAACACACCGCATCGACGCGTGCATATGTAAACCTACCTGATCTACGCTTAATTATTATGCTTGGCCGAGGCCTCTACAGGTCACAATCGACAACCCGATGGACGTCTGGCCTAATCCATGCTCATGAATGACATCCATACTCTTAGGAGTTCTTGAAACCACGCAGCACCCAATGCAATTTCCAAAGAGGGGTGCATCCGAATCTGAGTCTATCAGGCTCCTGTCACTTTCGACTCTAAGTCTACGTGATAACCATGATCGTGTGTTTTCATCTGAGTCACTCCGGCTCCCATCACTCTGACTCTAAGTCTTTGTGATAACATAATGCAGAGTGTTTTCATGTTGAGTCACTTAGAATCCTATCCACTCGACTCTAAGTCTGCAGTGATACTTGGCTGGAGTGTGTTTTCATCTCTCGGGTAGCAGGGCACCCCCGACTACACTACAAGCCTCTTATATCCACACAGAAATTTCGGATATCTCCATAGGTCTCTTACACCCACACAGAAATTTCGGATAACTCCACGGGTCTCTTACACCCACACAGAAATTCGGGATAGCTCCTGGGTCCTCACCGCCCCACCACGAAATTTGGTTCTCCACGAGGTCTGCTAGCCTGAGATTTGGATAACTCCACGGTTCTCTTACACCCACACAGAGATTTCGGATAACTCCACGGGTCTCTTACACCCACATAGAAATTTTGGATTTCTCCACGGGTCTCTTACACCCACACAGAAATTAAGGATAGCTCCCCGGGTCTCTTACACCCACACAAAAGAAATTCGAGATATCTCCCCCGGTCTCTTACACCCACACAGAAATTCGGGATATCTCCCTGGGTCTTTTACACCCACACAGGACCTTTCGGATACTACCGCGGGTCTCCTTCACCCTAACTCCAGGCTTCTCACCTTAGGGGATTAACGGCCCCCTTCTTGCTTTGCTCAACACACATTAATTACTCTTCATTTCCTTATTCGAACTATGAGTCTTCGTTGACAGTATTCCCAGACAAACCCATTACGGCTCAAGCGAGTGTGGTGAATGCCATACCATGCACACACCCAGGCTCGACGCGATGTTGCAGGTGCGTGACCTTGATGATGCCATCTTTGTGACACCCCACGATCCGGGGTCCACCATGAAGCGAAATTTCGAAGATCTCTAACTCCTGATCCCGACTTATCGGGTCGACTCACTACGCATTCTAGGGAAGAACGCTCACGAAAAGCTAAGGCCTCGACCTCTAAGCCCGAACCTATCGCGCAAGATGCATTAATGAACATGATCGTTAAGCAAAATGCAGGTATAAAAGCGTACCACGCATGTCCATTTGAAATTGCATGCTCGACCTACATGCCATCAGGCCTTTGCCTCTAGGACAATCTCGCCTCATATGCAGTGGCGGCCAGTGGTAACCGATCATCTGCCCGACCCAGGAACTCTCGGCACATGGAAATCCACATGCCGACCTCGACCTGCGCTGCGGCACAACACATGTGACCGTGCGTGAGTACTAGGTCTTTGGTGCGGCACCTTAGATTGATCTTTTAGTTTTTGACCCATGCCCAGGGGTGGAGGGAACAAGCGTAATCTCTCTGTCCTCTGGAATTGGTAGGGCCTTGTCCTAAAACGCAGGATCTTGTCTGCAAGATGATCCCTCACTCGTATGTCGAGTTTGCTTGTGGTAGTGCTTCTGTATCTTGCCCATCCACATTGCCAGGCACTGGCAGTCTCACTAATGATTGGGATGAGGTGTCCCATAACTAGGTTCACATAAAGTGGACCGATCTGTCCCGAGAAAGTGTCCAAGGCACATTGGCGGGAAATAACATATCCACCTTACGCTGACTAAATTCCATCCAGCCTTAGTCCACGATAACTTGCCAGCCACAGTCTTTGAAAGTCCGTCACGAAACAGAAGTCTTCTGCTTCTTTCACAGGTTGGAAGAAGATGGATCTTCCTTCCTCTTAGTACTAGCACCCATATCTTGGATGCCTCATTGTCATCATCTGCTCCTCCACAGCATTTACTTTTCTTGCCTGTGACACAGTAAATGTGCCAGTATGATACCTAAGCCTCACGTGAGCTGGCGTCGAAAGTCGGTGGCTGGTCGAATCTGCATTGATGCACGACCGATTCCTCGTGGATGACCTCGTCCTCGCCCTCGACTAGCCAGTCTGCATGGGCAGCAGGTCAATATTCAATCTTTGAGTATCTCTAAGTGTAAACCTGACCTGAGATACTATTCTCACATCACCGAAAACATTTCATACTACATGTTCATGCATTCCACAGTGTCTGAAATGATAATTCAATATATTAAATCAAATTCCTGACAAAATTTTATTTTAGAATTTCATTTAAAAGATTTTATTTCTTTTGAATTTGATTTGATTTGATTTGATTATATATATATATATATATATATATATATATATATATATATATATATATATATTTTTTTTTTTTTTTTTTTTTAAATTTTGCTTCAGGCAGTGTTCATGGATAGTCCCAACGGTGGCTGAAAACGATTGCCTTTGTGTCAAGGCTGGGTCGAGTGCACGGGGTGCACCCGATGAACCACAGTTTGCGGCGCCGCAGTGCGCTAGGTGCGGCGCCGCTGCGCCCGTGTCTTGGCGTATTAGCGTATGTCATTGGCCCGGCAAGCGGTATCCTGAGCCCCCTCGTAGTATCACCAGCATGCCTTACGTGCCCTTGCGTGTATTTGTGTTCTGCGCTGCTCGTAGCTCGATTGCATCGATGTCCTTGGCCCAACTGTGTGCTCCATGTGATGACCAGCGGCCAAGCGCCTCGGTCTGATACAATTTATTGTATGTGACAGTCCCTCGACCCAGAGCCCACATGCCTTGTATGCCGGCCCCAATGTCGTAACCTCCTTAGCCGTGTCGTGGCGTGGTTGGCGAGTGTCTTCTTGCCATCACGCCCACTTGCCAGGCCTATCTCAGGCCATGTCTAGCCTTGCGTGTCCGCGTCACAATCGATTTGTATCGTGACCGGCGCAAGCTTATGGGCGTAGCCAGTAGTTATAGCTATTTTTTTCCACACAATTTTTTTCTCATTTCCGGCTCTTTGAAACCACCAAAAATTATTATTATTATTATTTTCATTTCGATCAAACCAAATAAATTTATAAAAATTTATTTTATTTAATTTTTTTCGATTTCACGCGCTGTAAACCTTAGAAAAATTTCTTCACATCATTTTTCATTTTTTTCATTTAATTACGGACCATTTTTGTCGAAATTTCTCGAACACCTAAGGTTACATTTTCTCTGGGCTCTAGTGTTCGACATCTTTTTTTCTGCTATCTTGTGTAACATCCCGGAAATATACCACAGCGGTTTTCGACATGTTTGGGTATTTTGTAAGCGTAATTTGATATTTAGTGATTAAATACGAAACATGAAATAAGAAGACACAGAATTTACAAGACTTAAGGATAAAATCGTAATTTGTCCAAAAGGGGCTTAAAATTTATAAGTTGACAAGATTTGAGGCGAAATTGGAAATAACATAAGCTAAGTTGCAAAAATAAGAGAAATTGAGACTAAAAGGCAAATAAAGAAAATTAACCCCGAAATGGGTTTTATTTAAGAGCCAAACATAGCCTTTCTGCTCAAATCCATGATTTAAAGACGAAATTGGTTTCATTTGAGATGGAGAACAAAAGCGTGAAGGGGAAAAGAAGAAGAGGAAGAGGAGAAGAAGAATAAGAGAAGAAGAGAAGGAGGAGATCAAGCTAAGGTATGAAACTAATCTTGAGTATGGAATTGTATGGATTTTATGACTTTTGTATGGAATTCTAAGGTTTTGTATGGTTAATGACTTGTCTTCAAATCTAGGGTTTTGTTAGAATTCATTCTAACCTTGGATTTCTTGAATTTAGGTTGGTAAAACCCCATATGGAACAAGATAAGTATGGAATCCTCCCTTTTGGGTTGGATTCATGGTTAATTTGAAAGCAATTGAGTTAGGGTTTAGAAACGAACTCTAACTAATCTTAAATGTTTGATTTGTGTATGGGTTATGACCCATATTAGAATGATATTGAGAGTAATTCCTTGATATGTTTTGAAATAAGATAAGTATTGAAAGAAATTGAGTAGAAAGAAAGAGGTTACAAGATAAATATGGAATGGTTTTGATGTGTTTGAAGTATAGAGTTAGATTGGGTAGCAAGTATGAAAAATGTGAGAAAACTACACATGGGCACTTTTCGATGACATGTACCGGTACACCTTGGCAGACATGTACCGGTACATGTTGGGATTCTAGTTATTTTGTGACATGTCATAGGTACATATTAGACGTATCTTAGAGTACACCTGATGCCTTTTCTATTTCGACCAGTTTTCGTATTTTGTACCAGCATGTTTCTGATCCGATTTGAGTGATTCAAGTTGCTGAGTTAAAATAGACTTTAAGGAGAACCAAACATATAAGTAGGCATCATCAAATTTTGACTCTAAGTGGCCCCTAAAATTCCTCAAAGTGGGAGCATGTGCAAGGCAATTCCTGCGTAGTTCTGATCATAGAGTAGTCCGGATTATTTCGAGGACGTAACTTGAGAGTTCGGTGCTCGATTTAGGTGATTCCAGTTGGAGAGAACCCTTAGCACCTTAGCTTTAAAGGGTACACAAAAGAACCAGTGTCAAATATGGAGACAAGGCACTGGAAAATGAATATTGCAAACTGTCCCTCGGTAAAATCGGTAAACTGACTAGTTGGCATGAAAATGCCATAACTTGAGTTTGGATGATCCGATTGGAATGATTCAAATTTCTAAGTAAAATAGATTCATAGAGGGACTAGAATACATGAATGATGTGTGAATACATAGGCATTATACTATACAAGTATATGAAATGCCATATGTAATAGTAATATGAAAAATAAAGGAAATAAAATGCATAAGCTGTGTTCATAAAACACTCATCCCGATATGGAATGAAAACGAGCGCACATGATCATGAGCGTGAAATACCATACATCGCCAGACATAATGTGGCTAAGAATGCACATTATAAAACTGATGAGATTCTTGAACCCATATAATTGTAAAACTATCTAAGACCCGATTATAAAATGACCTGACACTCTGTCACGATTAGTGCCCGGTACTCTGATTAGTTCTCTGGCCTCCCAGTTAGTACTTGGTACTCGATTCTTTGCTCACGGCGCCGATTAGTACTTGGTACTCACGATTATTAATGCTACGGCACTCTGATTAGTACTTGGTACTCTGGTAAGTCTTCTACGTCACTCCTGTCTATTTAGTGCTCGGCCTTTCATTGTCACATTAAGTGCTCGACACTGCTGTCAGTTAGTGCTACGGCACTCTGTTCGATACTGGAAATCTGCTTTGTGCTCCCAGCGCCCAGTACTTTCTCTAGTATCTTGGATACTTATTATGTTGTGTCTTACACTTTTATGCCTAGGTATTCTAACAGTTATATGATAATAACTTGAATAATGAATAAGAGTAAACAAAGGTGTATTGCTCTGATCTGTAGTACCTATGGGTACTCCTATTATGCGAATAAGTTAAATAGCCTTTATGGGTACTCCTGTCTCGATCAAGTTACGCTAGTACTATGGGTACTCACAGTATCGATTAAGTTACGCCAGTACCTCTGGTACTCATATTTGATTAAGTTGTGCATGTCTGATTAAGTTTTGTGGGTACCCTACGGGTACTCCACACATGTCTGATAAGTTCTGTAGTACCCACGGGTACTCTCGCATCGGTAATATAAGTATAAGTTTTGTAGTACCCACGAGTACTCTTGTATGTTAACATAAAGTATAACCCCATAGTACCCAGGGTACTCGACCCGGTAAAATACTAAGTTAAGTTTCTATAATATAAGTATAAGTCCGGTAGTACTCGGGTACCTCCGAGCAAGTGTAACTACGAATATGGTTATGATTTAAACGATAATCTCTTTGTTGTGGATATCTGAATATATAGATGTCGGTATATGTATGTCTGGTATGATCAGTATACGCTATGGACTAATGTCCATATCTAAAATGTATCTGCATAAGTCTGATCTGACCTTGCATGTGATATAGTTACGTGCATTCGGAGCATCGTACCTACGGGTGCCTTCGCCTGAGAAAAGATCAAGTAAGATAATTGCTCCGCTCTGTAAAGACATGTAATTAAGATCTGAAATACATGTCGAGTTACGTAAGACCAGTATAAGTTAGTAAGACATGTATAAGTTATTAATATACATATAAGATACGAAAATACATGTATAAGTTCGGTAATACACGTATAAGATCCGAAATACCAGTATGTGCTCCGGAATACCAGTATAAGTTTTGTAAGACCAGTATAAGTTTTGTAGTACTTACAAGTATTTCTGTATAAGAATAAGTTATGATATCGAGTATACATTAAGTAATTTCGATACCTACGGGTACCTCGAACAAAGAGTAAACTCCGTAGTATAAGGATAAGTTAACTCCTACGGGAGTCCTGAATAAACATAAGTCTGTTAAGTATAAGTTCTGAATAAGTATAAGTTTTGTAACTCCTACGGGAGTCTTGAATAAACATAAGTCTATTATAAGTATAAGTTCTGAATAAGGATAAGTTCTGTAACTCTTACGAGAGTCCTAAATAAACATAAGTCTGTTAAGTATAAGTTCTGAATAAGTATAGGATGCATGCTCCTACGAGTCTTAAATAAACCTTAAACTGTTATGGAAAATTACTCGTTTAAGTTCATAATATAAATGCATGAAATTTATATTATCTATTATTGTTTTATGCGTTAAATGTGTATATGCATAAGACATATGTTTCTCAGCTAAGCATAAAACGCACGGGTTTTTGTCAGGTGTAGGTACAGAGAAGACATCGAACTGGCATCTTCTTTGGGCCAGCACACTAGTAGGGGTTCACTACATGTAGGTGTCGCGCTCTGATTTGTAATTGTAAAAGTGTAGTTTTTGTATAAGTGAATGGGACTCAGTATATGTATATAGATTTTGATGGACACCACTCCGGTGGTAGTTCTTTGATATGTATATGATATTTGGATTCTTTTATAAGATGTGGGCCATAACCACAGGTACAAGTTTGGCTTTTAAAAAAAAAAAAGTCGATTATATGGTCGCATCCGAAGCTAAGTTTCGGATCAGTCAATCGGGTAGGAGTAGGGAATCGAAGATAATGACGACTATTCACCAAATACAATTTCAATGCGATTCATACAGCATTCACCATGATCACCCAATCCACGTAAAACATAATGCATGTGTGTTCTAATCTGTCACCAGTGATTGTCTAGGTAATCACATACCTATACCCTAACATCGAGCTTTACCAAGTTGTGATGTTCTCACACCTTATGACCATGGCCTAAGCCCATGTCCCTCAATCCCTAGGTTTCCATTTACCTAAGCTCTACGCCGCCAGGCTCAAAGTGTCGTTTACGGCCGTTTCACGTCTAGGTTGTGGTGGTATCATGACTAAACTTATGGATACCCCAGGCCCAGGGCTACTGGAGTGTCGTTTACCTAGCTCACGATGCAATTTGTGAAAATTTGGTATCGGGGGCTAAACTCGGATACAAACCAAGGCTCCTAGGCATTGTATACCTAGACTCTGATGCAATGTGACACCCACAGCCCAGGGGTGTCAGTTGATAACAGTGACCTGTTGGAATAATCGCGTGGATGTCGGGTGTGACACGATGAAAATCGGGCGAGTCTCCTTTGTGCGAGAGCTCTACCAAAGTACAAACTTGTCCCACAATCCAACTTATGACTACATCGAGGTTCATATACAATTAAAATGAGTAAAAATGGCCACTTGGGCCCTGCATTTAATAATCATAACAAACATATCCAACTGAAAATATACTACATGGTTCAGTTTTACATTACTGTAATTCAACATATATTAAAATTTACAGATTCTAATACATATTATACAAAATCAAAGTCTAAGTCAAACTTTCTTCTCAAATGACCTCTAATGAGTGTCGTCTTCCCGATCGCTCCCTGTACTTGAAATAGTGATCCCTCGACAAGGTGAGCAAAACCCAGTTGAGATAATTTCCTACATGGGTTACTCCCCACCTAAGTGTACATGCATGACAAACAATCACATTCAAGCAATTTCATGAACCTACTCGAGTGTCTACACTTTGACCCGATCCATTATCAGAGTCCTCAGGCTCTTCATATCACTAAGCCAAATCGGTAAAAATATCTGATTTCAAAACAAAAACTTTTGTTCGAAAACTTACTAACGAGTTTCAGTGCAAAATGTTGGACTACCCTCCGAGGAGAATTCTTTGGACTCTCAGATGGAGTCATGGTCCTCATCAAAGTGATCTGTTGGAGGCGTCTCTGGCCAATTCTTCGAAAAATCTTCCTTGAAATTCTTTTCACAAACATTTTCATTTTTGTTTCATTTCATGTCATGCACTCACTCCTAATATTCTAGGGTGCCCAATTCATATGGAATGCATGATGTCAATCCCAAAACATTTATGCTAATATATTCACATGCATATATATTAACATAATTAAATCACATAAATCATGTTATGCAAATTTTCACTATCAATGCACCAAAATTAGCTCACATGGCTAATTAATAAACACAAGCAATTCATTTTGAATCACTTAACAAAAAACATTTTCACACCAAAAATTTATGTGTCACTATTCATGTGAATAGTGAAACCCTCGGAGTTCTTATTCACGACCACCTGAATGGAATTTTCTCACTTTCGGTTGAAAGCTTTTGAGGCCAAATTCTGAAAACTAAAACAAGCCTCAGAACATTCCTAACCATTTTCAGCTCTTAGCCAAGATTAACATGAAGTAGGAAAGATCCATACTTCTTGGAGTTTGTGGACTCCACCAAATCACGGTGTCCGCATAGCCAAGCCGCGTAGAACTGACTTTGCTTCTTGCTCCGTCTAGGCGCGGTCAGAATGGTAGAATCTAGAGAGAGCACACCTTCTCTCTAAAACTCAAAATCTGCACCTCACTGCATCTCCTCCCCAGCCCCTCACGTTTTTGGTCTTTTAATTTTGGAGAAGATCACTATTCCAAGTTTGTCTTATTCATTAAACTTTCATTTAATTCCCATCATGTCCCTTATTCTAGATTTTTGACACTTGGCACTATCTAGGCCATCCATTTCCATCATCTCTCTACTCATAAAACATGTGTCACATGAGTACATGCAGTGGGTGACTTTTGTCACATCACATGTCTCTCAGGCCAGTTTACGACAGCAAACACTCAGTTGCCTGAAGCGTGAAATTCTTATTATCTAAGATTGATAAAAATTCGACGTGGTAGCTAGATTTCGTGAGACGATTCCAACGATGAAGTCCATTTCGTCATCCGAGATCTAGAAAAATTTCTAATTTTTACCGAAATAATCATTTTACCATTTTTCCGAAAATTGGAATTTTCTCGGGTCTTACACCATTGAAGTGACTTGAGATATATAGCATTAACTTCATGAAGGAATTAGAAGACGGAAGAAACATCCATGTTGGAAGGAGCGATGGCTGTTGGAGGAAAAGGCCAAATATTTTATATTTCTTATAATTTACTTACAATAAATATCAAAGTGGCGCATTAATTAATTATTCTGCAATACAATGATTATTAAGTGACATATGATGTCGGACATTATGCTCCTTGATAATTGATCCAATATAAATTGGTTTTGGTTTGCGATATTTAAGGCGGGGCCCTTCATGCTGAAAGATCTTGCAAAAGATAATATTTTTCTTCTCAGAGTTTTTATTCGAGTTTCTTTTTAAGCATTGGTAGAGAGCTTCCCGAATAATAAAAGCAACATTTGAAAGGTGAAATACAACTACGAAATTTAATATGTTTTTATTCTCCCTTGTGATATTGAAATAATAATTTAATTATTCAATTAAAAACTTCCAAAATAGTGTAGCAGATTCAGGTGGGTATTTGAGTATAAAGCTTTGAAATAACAAATTTTATCGATAGACATTAAAGAAAAAAGTCTTGAATGAAGTTAGTAAAAAGATTTTCATTGGTTTATATACACATTAACATCCTTATATCTTGTACTAATTATAGCGGTAAGCGGAAATAATATAACGTGCGGTGTATCATAAACCAAGAGCTGTTGCACTTGATTTGAGCCTCATAAACCAAGTGAAATACGCCTCACGGTTCTTGAAAACTTTTCGGTTTGGTTAGTAGTCAAAGATTGATGTGTTCTGATTTGTCTTTGAAACACTGGAGATAGATCATAAAAACAAATTTTAATCTTCTAAAGATAACATAAAAGCTGTTATAAAGTCATGTGAATCTGAGAATAGAATACGAGAGCATGTTACCCACATGTCATCAATACATCTAAAGCAGATTCTTTTAATTGGCGCTCGTCTTCTCCACTCGAGGTTTTGGGCTTTCTTGCCTTTCTTCAGGACCTATGACCTTTAGAAAATATGGTGTAACAACATATTAAATAGGGCCTTAAACTAGTCTGAGCAAGACAATAATTTGAATTAGAAATTAAAGCTCCTTTGGGAACCTAAAAATACTAGGAAAGAAAAAAAATACATACAAAAATATTTTCTTAGAACTTTGGTTTCAAGTAAAAAATATAAAAATAAAATAAAAATACAATCAAAAAATTCTTCAAAATTTTCGTATTTTTAAATTTCTTAATCCTTATATATTAAAGAGAAACAAATAAATGAGTTTGAATAAACGATATAATTAATTTAATGGATTTAAACCAATTTTTATTTTCACAAAAGAACTCTTTGCTCCACTTTTCCTCTTTATTTTCCTCTCTATTTTCTTTCCTTTGTACTTTTGGTTCCAAATGGAGCCTAATGGACAAATTAACTAGCATGATGAAATGCAAAAGAATCTGATCTACTTAATTTAATCGGTCCTATGATATTAAAGAATGAAGGTGATGTACCACTAAATAATGATAATGAAAAGCACAAACAGAGAGCTTGAGACTAATGTTGGATTGCTCTAAATCTATATGGTGCGAGTCATCTGATAGGGCGTCTTCTTCATAATCACTGCCTCTCTTGATAACATTCTTATCTTGCCTCTGTTGATAACAGTCTTATCTTGTACTGATGATCCTTGGTTATATATGAAATGCACTCCACATTTTTCACCTTGGTAGCCTATATTAAATATAACCATGAAATGAAACACTTTCAGGTCCTCTATTTAGCGAGATAAGATTCTTGCTAATAACACCCTTAGAATGATACATCACCCGTAATTGTTCGATAACCTATCATCGATTTGTAGCATGCACACAGTTTTAATGAAATCTCATCTTTGCTTGATCCGAGAAATCAGTCGACGGATATTTAGAGAGTACAGAATATACATCCCATCTCCATCTCCTTCTCTATCCTCGATTCATTATCATGGAGAATAAATGAAGCGTAAAAGCGAATCCGAAGTTATTTTTATACCCGATCCAGTTCTTTCATTACTTGAAGTCCGGGATGCAATGTCCCCATGGGATTCAATGCTTTCGGGAATTACAATATTCCTCCATGATAGGCAAATCACGGTAGAAATAGACCCCGGGCGAACCCATATTGCATTTCAGCTCACGCACAAAGTACACGTGTGACTCTGCGATCGCGCGTATGATGTTTAAGTGATCAAAATCATACCCGAATTTAGATTTTAAGCATTTGAATAAGAAGACAAGAGTAGACTTTGTGTGCGATAAACTTTCAAGCTAGAATCGTCCATAGGGCATCGAACTTGTAAACTTGATGACTGCGGAATGCATTGAAGCCTCTCACGATTGGCTCAAGTCGAAAGTTTCGGATTAAGAGAATTGGTGATCCGAAGGTATGCTACTAAAATAGTTCCTTTAGATATAGTGCTTTTAGTAGCGATAGGTAGTAAATGTCATCGATTCCTCCGCCCGGCTAGATTGCAATAGCTTAGATCCACTTCTTTCAATGAGTACCGCAGTGAAAATATCACTTGAATTACAACGCCACTAGAAATTTGATCGATCTAGACTTAAAAGAAGGCAAATCACAACTCATTGAATCTAAATGTGCGACAAAAGCGTAGGCGTGTAAGGCTCCACAAGTTCTCGGAGTAGTTTGTTGAGTTTTGAACTGACCCGAGTGATAGAGTTGAGATCTCGGGTTACAAATGCTATGCAGATGTTCGGTGATTTTGCGGTTCTCGAATCTAAATGTCGAAGCCAGCACCCAGACGTTGAATTGAAGATGGTAATTCTTTTTAAAAGCGATTCCATCCAAGCAGCTCTCTTAAATTTTCATATCTTCCATCATTTAACGGAAAACTTTGCCGGGTTTTGAGCGGCCCGGAAGCGAAGAGTTCTAAGTGATTTCAACTTATAAATGTCGCCAGGAGCTCTCGAGCCTTTTGCGGCCGCAAACATAAGATCTTGATTCAAAGGCACCCAATAGCGGGTAGTTCATTGATAGCGGTTCCTCAGAAACATAGCTTCCCTTAGGCTCCTCATTTCTTAGGCCTGCGGCGGGTAATATATAATTTCTCAACTGGTGGCTTACATCTTTGTTCATATATAAGTGTGACCCCACAATTTATGACTTTAAAGGATCCAGTGCCAAAGCCAACAAAGAAAGTTGTAAACTGCCTGCACTTATTAGATCGATACTTCTCCTGAATAGCAATCTGAGGATAGGTGGTCACCCACACTTGCTCCATTGATTCACCACCAGAATAGCATTTACAAATAGAATAAAAGGAAATATAATCCCGAAACCTAGATTGATCACCATACAAACTCAAATGACATCCTAATCCATAAGACATTGCAAGTGCATCCTGGTGTGTGTTCCGAGTGGAACATAAAGCTGGCATCAAAAACCGTCAGTCAGTATCCTCGTTGCCAATTCATAGGAAGTTCGATTAGTATTTCATCACACATTTTGATACCTTATCGATTTGGCATTCCGGAACTACAAAGCTGAATTCCCTTGCCAGCGCGGTGACTAAATTGTATGTCATGCCAGCCACCCTTACTCCATCACCTTACGGAAAAAAAGAATTATGGCTTATAAATCAGCCATGCACGCATAAAAGGTTGTTGCCATGAACATCATGCACGAATTTGATTTGCGGCAATTGGTAGAAACCCCATGGCCACCTCTGCATGATGGTAATATAAACAATCATGGGCATCTAAAGCCGTACACTCGGTACGACTCTAGATTTCCTTGGAAGCTTGCGGTGACTCAACCCGAATTTCGGCTTAGAAGATGGTTGATGGTAGCGGGCATCTTTATGGATATTGATTTCTAGCGAGATCAATGCTTTTGCAATGATGATAGATGATAAATATAGTTAGGGATTTCTCACATTTGTAGATAATGATTACTTAGATCTAATTCTTTAGTGCCTAAGATGAAAACCATGATCGGGACTCTGTTTCCACATTGCGATTACTTGAAGCAAATTTGCTTACAGTAGGACGACAGCTCCTTCAGGATTATATGGGTTATGAAGGAGCCATTTAGATGTAATATATTCTTAAGGAGGATAAACTGACAAGGCAGACAGTCACAATTAAGCCAACCTAAATAGAGCTCTTCCCGAGCATTGCGGGCTCTTTGGGTTCTCCGTGACTTTAGGAGTTTTGAACATGCATTGACGGTAAGAAACTTAAGGTATCTTCAAATTACAAATACTCGAGGATAATCTCAAGGTTTTTTGCAGTATTGCTAGATTCAAATATTCAAGCCCTTCCAAATGTTCAATTGAAGATGGTAGCTCTGCAATGTTATTCCATACTCGTCGAGCTTTTGAGATTTTCATTGTGTACTTGATCTTTTTGGAAATACTGCAGTTTGAACAATCTTAGTAAGAAGTCTGAAGATCTTTGCAGCTTATCAATGTCTGATTTTGGAAGACTCTTAAGGCTTATGCCCTACCCAATTCGGAGGCAAAAAAGAAGATCAAACTAGTTAATAGTGCTATTTGTGACTTTATAGATGTTTTAAATGATGTGCAATAGGCATACCTGCTTGGCCAGGGATTATAGTATCTCGAGTTTGGCTTCATTCAAAGGCTTGAACTCACGAGATGTTTGAATGATTAAGATTGATGTGCTACTTCTTAAGAAGGTGCAAAGAATATCTTCTTCATAAATAAATTTCTATCAAATTTGAAAGTAATCAGAGAGAAAAAAACATGATTAAACCATTAACAATACCTTACTTCCTTCTAGTTGTTCTATGTTTACTACATTGCATGTTGAGTTCAGAGATTCATTGGACAAAATTTGGAGAGCAAAGTGTTTTAAAGAATATTCATCCCATGGAGATATCTTAACTTCCAAAGAGGCAATTTAAGGTCTGCAGGAAGCGCCGCTGAAGGAAAATGCACATCTTGATCAATTTCCATAATAACAGTCATGTTAGCATCTTGATGAACTTTGAGCAATCTAAGTTTATTCATCTTTGCAAAAGTTTCAGTTGTAAATTGAATTTCCTTTTGTGCAGACATGTTGATGAATAATTCTTCAATTGCCTTTGTCACACGAAAATAAGAGCGAGAATAAGCAAATAATAAGCCATCAAACTTTACCTAAACATGATAGTTTCATAGAAAAAAGGTCATATCTCCTTAATAATAATATTGAGAAGCATATAGCTCTTCGGCTTTAGGCTAGTACACTAGAAACTTCATCAAAGATCCATAATGCGCTCACATTTAAGGCTTGTTTCGGCGCTTTTCTGAACAATCTCCCAGCCAAACTTTGTTGTATTTCAAAGTCATTTATGTGTATCTTGTTGTCTACAACACTTATGAGACATCTTTCACACAAATTACTTATTTCACCTTCTTCCATCAATATTCTTGAAACAAAATCTCTATCTTTTCCTTTAAAAACATGTGATGTCAGAATATTTCTCTCCTTACGACTTAATCGAGTCAAAACTTATTTAGCACATGATAATTTATATTGGGTTCTTTTTTCCAATTTACGTAATTGATTTTCCATTCATGTATTCCTCTCTTGCTAGATAGGTAGAACCCAAAGCTGCAAGTGCTAATTAGGCCTTAGAATATTTGTGCATTATCACAAATATTTTATAATTTTCTTTGGAATTTAATTTGTTTAAAGCATACAAACTGAAACGGCTTGATGGCGTCTTCATCATTTAGCTTTCTAGGCTCATATGACAGTTGATTTGCTCCATCAAAATGCAAATTTTATGCCTAGGTACATGCCAGCCGATCGGCTTCTGAACCGAGCCATTCGGACTCTCGGTAAGTGATCTAATTTCCTTTGCTTGTCTACATCATCAAGAATAACAAGAACCCTTTTCAACCGAAGTTTATCACTTATTTCATAGGTTGCTTCATGAATATTACTTTTTCTTCTATACGTTCCTGCTAAGGTATCATCAAGAAGTTGATTCTGTAATCTGAGTAGACCGGCATTATCTTTGGACTGCTCTCGAACATCTGCAAGAAAGCTACTACCCTCGGAATTCTGAAATTTCATTGTAAATGGCTTTAGCAATGTTGTCTTGCGATTCCACCAATTCCATAAATTCCAATCCTTACAAACATCCATTAACTCAATATTTATCAATGCGAGTTGTTCCAAATGATAATCCATTCTGACAATGTTCTTGCCAACATATAAGTAATATTGAGTCCACAATTTTAGAAGGATTTCCTCAATGGTTGTCCAATAACCTTTGACTCATACACATCAATTATAATGTATAACTCACAGCCTCATTATCCAAAACTAGATAGTTATATTCACTAAATTTGATTCATACTGTCGATTATAATGTATAATAAAACTCATTATCTTGAAACTAGATAGTTATATTCACTTTAAATTTTAATCTTAATTATAGGAAAACTAGCATTCTATAAAGAAAAATGAATGAATATATATATATATATATATATATATATATATATACTTATATATCTCTCATAGAGAAGAGAAGAGAGAGAAGAGAGAGAGAGAGAGAGAGAGAGAGAGAGATGCTCCTTTCAAATGGTTGAAGTTTATGGCTGCAAACCTCAACAAGACAATTTTATTTGCTACTAAACCTTTCAAGCGTAATCTTATATTTTAACGAGGGCCAAGAATTTAAGAAGTGATTTTAGCAAGATCAAAATATTTCATATGAAAAGGCAAATGCTTGTTTTCTACGAAAAACAAGGAATAAAATTCGCATAGAAAGAGAGAAGGAAAGTATAGTTCTTGGTTTTCCACATGCCATCCGGATAGATTGGCGCTTTTCTCGAGCAATCCTCCCGCGCACCATCTCATAGATAACGATTAGCATCTTTTTTTCATGGAAGGTGACATCATCGAAACATCCCAATTGATTTCGCACATGATGGAGGCACATGATAGAAATTGACACAACCATTGATTCTTTGAGATTAACGATCTTTGAAGTTCATTTCAAACACCAAATTAGGTAGGCATAAATTCTTTGAGAAAATAACAATGAAAATCGCCCAGTTCTTCTATAGCTCTTGAGAGATCAGCACGATATCTCCTTTCTCAGTTCTTCATCATCTCTAAATGTATGAATTCCATGCGTAACCAAGTGTATAGAATGATCAGTGAGGAAATTCTTACAGTATCAACCTGCAAAACTCAAAACACATCATAACTAAGTTAGAAAGAAGCCTCAGAGGCTTCATGGGTGCTGGTCGAATCCATTTTGGTGTGCTTTTACCAATGCTACTAAAGATTTCGAGGGAAAAAAGGAAGCATCTTCGGATGCTCACAGCTACTAGTTCCTACCCTCTTCATCATGGACAAGTCGGGGGAAGTGGCATCTGAAAAGCTTCATCTACAAACATTTGAAAATATAAATAAGGTTTCTTTGATAAATCATGTCCTGCGTGTGAAATCAAGCAGCAGGAAATGACAAATCCATGAGAAACTCACACATATTCTTTACCTTTTGGGAGATAAGCAGCTCTGCTTCTGTTGAAGATGATGAGGGGGCTCAAGGTGGCTGTCGATGAACTGGGTTAAGGGAGGAATAAGCAAACAATTAGCAGTAGAGCTGGGTGAGTGGGTGAAAAAATTCAGGGAAGGAGGGAAGGACAGGCTGGATGGTGTGGAAGCTATACGGAAGGTTCTGACAGGGCGCTTTGGCGGGTGATTTCTCACAGTCACCTGAAGCTGGGCCTCACTACTACTGCTAGTCTTGTGGGTCCCCAAACGTTTTCACCTTTGTCCTTACTTTCCTTTTCAGGTTTCTTTTTTTTCCCTCAAAAGACAAGAGTCAAATCTAAACCACTCGGAGATCTCATGGAGTGAAACCATATAGTCAGTAACTATTGTCCCAAAGATGAAGAATGGGCATGATAAGGTGAGACCCAGATGAAACAAAAAAGCATTCAAAAGCAATAATAATTCTCTCTCCCATGGCCTCATCAGCAATAGGCAGTGATCTCTTCTCCTCTTCTGAATTTATCCTCTCCATCCAAATTGACCTGTAAAACTCAAAGTTATATTACAGCAAGGAGTTGACGAATCGGGTCTCCGGTGCTTGAAGAATCCATTTTCTGGGTAAAAACAACAAGATAGATGACGATTGAGTTGGGCGGATGCTCATATTTTCCATTTGTTTTCTTCCCCTGCTCCTATTATGCTTTCACATTTTCTATCAAATTTGAAAACTGCCCACTTCCCACATCGTCTAAACGTTTACTTATGTAGCCAATTAACTCCTTGCCATCATAAACCGTGAATGACCGTTAAATGGAACACATGACAGTTAAATGGGACCCTCCCCTTCTCTCTCAGCCCCACACAGACTCACCCACACACCCCAGCTGCACCCCACGGTGGCCCCTCCAATTTTTGTTTGATTTTTTTATAACAGTTAATTTTTAAAAATTTTAATATATTAAAATAATTTAATATCTAATATAAAAATATATTTATCTATAATAATTAATAGTCTAATAAAAATAAAATAAATAAATATTATAATTGATTATAAAAATTTTATAAATTTAATTTTCTTTTTTTTAAATAGCTCTTATCCATTAATTTTGTATCAACTTAATACATTAAAATATATAATTTATTTTATTTTATATTTATAATATTTTTCTATTTATAAAAATCATATCTTGGATCTAGTTTTATAATTTTAAATAGAATATTACCTTCAATTTTTTTATGGAATATTAAACATAATATTTGAAAAAACGTAAATTTTAAAAAATATAAATGTAGTGCACGATTTTTAGTTTTTATAGATAAATTAGGTTGTGATCGGGAGTCATTAGCTTATTCGCCCTCAATCTACTCTTAGGTTATTTAGTAAGCTTTGTAATTGATAGCTGATTAAATGTAAACAACTTTTGATGTAAAATGCTACAAATACTAGCTTTTTCTAATATACTCTTATTAAAATAAAAAATTTCTCCTCTTTTTTTTATCATTTTCTCCACATTTACATGATTTTAGGATTTTTATAAATTTTATAATTTATAAATTATATCAAATAATATGAATTTTGTATGAAATAATATTTATTTTTTTATGGTTATAAATTTTTTTATATTAGATTCATAAAAAAAAATATAAAATTATAAAATTTCTAACCATAAATATTTTTTTTGTTTTTTATGAAATAATATTATTTATGGTTAAATTTTTATAATTTCATATTATTTTTATTGTAAATAATATAATTCTTCATAAAATTTTGATGGGTGTTGGATTGTTGGGTATAAATAATATGAATATTATAAAATCTTATATGGTTATAAATTTATAAAATTTATTTATGATTATATGAAATAATATGAAAATTTTATCACCATAAAAAAAATGAAATAAATAACATTTTTTATGATTATAAATTTATTTTATATTAGATTCATAAAAAAAATGAAATTATAAAATTTATAACCATAATTTTTTTTTTTGTGAAATAATACTATTTATGGTTAAATTTTTATAATTTCATATTATTTTTTATTTATGAAATAATATTTTAAAATTTCATAAATTATAAATAATAATAAATATTATAAATTTTATATGGTATAAAATTATAAAATTTAAATGCCTCAGTTACTATGAAATAATATGAAAAAGTTATCACCATAAAAAAATAATATATGAAATAAATAATATTTTTTATGATTGAAAATAATATTATTTTTTATTCATATAATAATTTTGTTTATGAGAAATTATAATAACCATAAATATGAAACTTATTCTAAATTTATAATATATTACAAAAATAATAAAAATTTCATAAATTATTAATCATAAATTTATTTACTTATGAAATAATATTATTTATGGTTAAATAAAAATTTATTTTATATTTTTTTCATCTCTCTTTTCTATATATAGATGCATTGTTCTTTTTATTTTATGTTTTTTATTTCTTTGTCGTGTCTATATATGTAAATTAACATTCAATTCGTTACTTCTATTTGGCTACTTTACTAAACAATAATTTATAATCCACTACTAGTTATCAACTACTCGGACCAACTACCAACTCTCAGTTGAACCAAACGGGCCCTTAATCTTGGTGCATCTATAATCAAGATTAATGAAAAGAAACAATAAAAGCAATGAATGAGAGTGGGAAAGTCATGACTCACACAATTATGGTTAACCAAAACCATGGTTTTTATATTTTATAAATTGAAACCGATATTTGCATAAAACAAAAACAAAAATCAAACTTATTGGTCTGATTAACCTATTCTTTGGTTTAGTCTCGATTCAATTTTCGGTCGATTTGGGTTTTGCTTACCTGATGTGTACCTTCTCAAAGGAGTTGCTGCACCATCTTGGCGTCATTTTCTCCATTATGCTCCTTTAACTTCATCATTTTTTTTGTTGTTATTCCAATGATCTTTTAATTTCTTTGGTAAATGATGCCCAAATATTCTAAAAATTCAACAAGAATTACATTAAAGGTTCAATTGATAACTAGTAGCTGGTGTTGATAGATGATAATTGATACTTGTAGCTCATTATAAATTACTGCTTTATAAAGTAGTTGATTATAAGTGACTTGTAACATCTTAAATTATACTTGACAATTTTATAACATGTTTTGGATATAATAAAAGAAAATATATATTTTTTCGAAATAAAATAATTACTAAAATAAAATGGTAAAATCGGAATTAATACGAGGAGTTGGAGTAAGTAATTTACCAATTTGAACTCAAATATATAATTTAATAGATTATATGCTAAAGTAGGAATATGCATAAGTTTGAATTTCAAATAGTGTGAGTTGGAGACTATTTCATGCAATGGGTAAACTTTAATCAATTTTGTTAAACCAAACATAGGACATAACTACAAATGAGGATAAGACCAAAATATTTCGATGGACGTGTATTTTGCCAGGGCAATAAGTAGAGAAGGGGAGAAGTGAAGATAAGGGGAAAGAAGAGAAGAAGAGAAGAAGAAGAAGAAGAAGGAAAATGGAAGAAGAAATCAGGTATGGAACTTTGTATGATTTTGTATAGGTGTATGAGAAGTTGGGTTGTGGGTTAGGAAACAATACTAACCCACTCTTTGAATGAATTGTGTAGGAAAAATCATACTACAAGTGTTATAGTTGTGTATAAGGTAAGTTTGATGGCTTATCTTCCATTGGAAAGCCATCTTTAGCTTTGTAGAAGTCTTAGAGGTGATTTGGGGTTATTCCAAAACGCAAAAGCAGATCTGGGTTGATGGAAGACGGTCGACCTGGCAAATCGGCCCGAATGTAGGTTGGATCTGATGCATCTAACTTGAGACATAGTAATGAATCGGTCCTCTGGAATTAATTCGATCAGTTGACAAAAATTTTTCGATCGGTTGGATGCTTCTGCATCAACCTCACACAGAAATGAATCGATCGACCCGGTTAGTGACCGGTTGCTCATAAGTCTTTGATTTGATGTAATGCTTCCAACTTCTTGTACCCGGGAGAAGCGATTCGTGGTTGAACAAAGTAATTATTAGATTGGCCAAAGCGATCGATCGATTGAGATCAAGCGGTCGACCCAGGTTGGTCGACTAGTTCGTATCTGATGTCTTTATGAAAAACGTTATGTACCTCGCCTCCGAGATTAAGCTATAACATTGTTTCTTGCCCTCATTTGTTAATAAAATTAAGAATGTATAAATTAAATGTTATCCCTTGGTTAAGGGATGAAACCAGTAAATGTCTGAAAACATAAAGTAAAGTTTATACATGTCTAAATAATATAGAATAAATATGCATGTGGAAATGATAAAGAAATATAGCATGTGATTCTGGGATGTAATAGTTATTGGGATATGTGATATATATTGAAAGTGAAATAAAGAAATGAGTTATGCGCTTAGAACTAGTAGAGGATGAATCACGTATGCACATTAGGGAGAAAGTCTATATATGACTAATCGGTGGGCTCCGTTTAGGTCATTCACGATTACGCTTGGGACCTTATAAAATGGTTATTATGCATTATAATGATAACGACGCAGCTCTTATAGAAAAGGTCATTGTCTTGCATATGATGATAACAACGTCTTAGACCCATATGAATGGTTATTGTCTCATTATTGATAACACCATCGGGTCCTTTTCATTGTCGTCTGATGATTATAACCTTAGTCCTTATAGTTCACAATATCCACTATCTAAGGTTTATGTAAGCATGAAACATAAAAACAAATATGATATATCTTATGGAGTAAGATGTATATGATATATATGAGATGATAATATAAATGATATGAGAAGCATAAATGCGCTATGCGTTAAGAAAGTACTCTGATACTTGAATAAGAGAAAATTAATAAATGACATGAAATAAATATGATATGATGAAAGTATGAGATTGCATAAGCATGTATAGAATTATATGTATGAAACATATATAAGCATGTGTAAATGATAAATTATGAAATATGAAATAAGTATATGATACGTTATATGTATGTATGTGTAAAGTGTGATGACTCTTGTGAGGGTGATCCACAGTATTATTCCCCTAAGCTATATAGAAGCTTGCTTGCGAGGTGTTCTGTCGTTGACAAAAATGCACGAAAAAAGAAAAGCGAAGAATTTGGATAATCAGCATAATGAGTCAAAGTCAACACATTACTAGGTGCCCACTAAAGACCATTTGGTCTAATGTGTATATGTTTTGGTTTCTTTTGTAAACAATATAAATATTGTAAATGTTGAACACTTTTATTATGGAGCTTGTATATATATTTCGTAAGTCGCTGCTACAGAATATATTTTAAGTTAAATGTTAAACAGTACATGAATGAATATGTTAATGATATGGTAAAAAGTAAAAGATAGTCACAGTTTAATGGTATGGAAAACAGCTTGAGTTCGAGTGCTACAAGTTATTACTATAGATATCAAAAAAACATGCAAAATATTAATTCAAAATAAGATAGAATGAAATTAGAAAAATTTATAACCATTCATAAAGAAAATAAGATAAGACATCAAAATATTAATTCAAATTGTTTAATGAACATGAAACTTGTGGTTTTAAATAATTTTCTAATTTATTATATTTTACAAAGCTAAATTACTTCTAAATGTAAACTAATTTTTAAAAACTAATTTCAAATATTTATAGTTCACATTAAAATGTGTTTCAAGCAATAATTCAAGTATCTAAAACACTAATAAACTTTATATTTTTATAAGTATTCATTACATAAAATAGTTTTATAATTAAATTTCCAATGAGGAAACTTGTTCCTTAAATAATTCATAATTATTTTCGGTAATTGTTTTTTCAAAATATTTTATGTTATTTTTGAAAAATATTATATAGGATTTTTACCATATTAAATTACTAATTTGATATTTAATAAATTTTATAATTCTAACAGTTGTAATATGCTAGGTAAAAAAGGTAATAAAATATAGTTTAAAAATTTTAAAGTAAATGAATATAAATACATGAATTTAAGATAATTTTTAAAATAAAAATATTATTCTTAGTTATACCTATATCAATTACAATACAAAATAACTTCAATAGGTATATTCTCTTTTTTTTTGTTCTAGAATTTTATCAAAAATATTTCCATGAATTTCATTTATTTTTATTTTTTATTTTTAATTTCTATGTTAACATTTACCTTTTTCGTAACTTTGATTTTTGGTTATCATTAATTTTATCATATATTTTTTATTTTAAAAAGTGTAAATGATATTAGGCAAATAGGAAAGAATGCCTTTTCTTCAAAATAAATAAATAAATAAATCAGAAGCTTGTTGCACGGCAAATAGGTTCAAAGGGCCGAGAGATGGTCATTGAATGCAATGGCCTACTTAGAAAATATAACTTATAAAGAAAATATATAGAAAAAGAAAAAAGAAAAGTAATAGAAAAAGCAAATGTAACTACCATTATTGCACAGGTGGCTCATTTAAAACAGAAGACTTCAAAACTAAAAGAAAAATGGCGTTAAGCGGTAATGATGATAAAAATCAAAGAAGATTGAACAAAAAGAAAGTCATATTAAAAAAATTAATGACAGCCGCCGTGATGACTTTATTGTTATCATAAGGAAGATGAATGGAAGTTCCTCTCGAAAAAATCCTATCAAATTTCATGAAAGTTTAGAAGTATCCAATGACTGTATCTCGGACTTTATTATTTGATATAATCTGTTTCATATGAGATTGTAGAGTGGTACTTAAACTTGAGAGGTTATCATTGGTCTTTTCGTTTGGGCTTGGGTACTTGTTAACGTTGGTCACCCAAATTTCCTGAGCCAAAGAAATGAAAAAAGAACATAGTCTGAAACAGAGGACTTGTTGCGCACGTTCTTACTTATCGTGACTAGCATTAACTCCCTCTTGACTTACTTAATGGGTTAAGGTTTATATATATATATATATATGTGAGACCCCGGATAAAGTAAAACGATAGATACAGGTTACAAACTTGAGAATTTCTCTAGATCTCGGATGACGACACGGATCACATCGTTGAGTTCGTCTCGTGAAATCTAGGTACAAAGTCGAATTTCGTTGAATTTCGAAACAGTTGGAATTTTACGTATTTCGAGATAAATGGACGAACGAGAAAGTGACACATGGCATGAGGATTGCATGCCATGCGGCGCGAAACGAGGCACTGGCACGCTGGTGGAGGCGAGTGTCGAGTTTAAATCATGCATGCGAGATAGTGATAAGGAAGTGGTATGGTGACATGTGGCATAGAATGATGCTTAGTGTCAAAGGAAGCATGAGGTGTTCTACACCTAGGGAAGTCTTCTCCACTTAAGACAAAATCTGTTCGGTGGGATAGAAGAGAAATAAAAGAGAAAAGGGGAAAAGAAATAAAGAAGGAAGAGAATGGAAGAGAACCCAGTGGTTCTCGGTTCTGAAACGGAGGAGTTGTAGCGATTGAACGGATCTACGGCGAGAGGTGGGGTTATCTCCTACTATGGTTAATCTTCATTTCGAGCCATGACATGGCTGAGGTGTAGCCACAGTGATGGGGTAGTTCGAAGAATGGTTGGCCCGAGACTATTGTTGGTGGGGACCGGTTTACGGTCGGAGTGTTTGTGTAGTTTCAGGAACTCTGGGGTTTAGGCGATTTTGCCTCTTGATACGTGAATCGATATTGATGATCTTGTTGGTAATGTTATTGCTCGTTTGAATAACATGCGGATTGTGTGAATGATGTTGATATACTCATGCTTGATATATTAACATGATGCTTGAGATGAAGCATGAATATAAGCATTGCATGTAGTTTTGCTAGTATCATGTAACATGAGATATCACGATGACATTATCATGCCATGCCACGCGAATTTACATCAGCGTCATCGGGTGTGAGTGCATGAATAAAATAGGTATCCCGGAGGTTGTCCAATAAATTATTTCGGAGGGTTTTGTCCGATGAACTTTATCGGAGGGTTGTCGATAAATTATGGTTTGTCAGTAGACTATCGGAGGGTTGTCCAATAAATTATATCGGAGGTTTGTCCAATGAACTCTATCGGAGGGTTGTCCAATAAAGGGGTTCTCGGAGATGGTCCAATGGTTTGATTTTCGGAGATGGTCCAATGGTTTGATACTCGGAGATGGTCCAATGGTTTGATACTCGGGGGTGGTCTAGTGGATTTAAAACAAAAAGCACTGACTGAAAGCAGTTTCATACATGACAATTACATGTGTGAAATTAAATTGTATTTCGGGAAGCGGGGCATGACATAGACGTTCCTTATAAAGACATGCATATTTTATACTGAATGTGTGTGTGAATGATTTTGTGGATATGTCATTGCATGTGTGCACTTAGATAGAGGCGTGGCTGCTTGTAGGAGACTTTCTCTACTGGGCATAGCTCACCCCTTCGTGGGAAAAACATTTTAGGTATTGGAGGTACACTAAGAGAAGGCACTTCATGAGGTCTTAGTTGAGAAGAAGGTCAAAGATGGCTTGTTATGTGTTTTGTAAAAGTCTGAATAAAAGCTGAATTTTTTGTTATGTGATGGACTATTATCAGTTTTGTAGATATAGTCTGCAGAATAAATTTATAATTAAACTCAGTTCATATATTTAATGTTGGTAAAGTTTTCTCTTACCTTTGTTATTTCTAGTCGGACTTTAAGACTGATTTTTCGTTGGGAAGCAAGGGGGTGGCCTGTTCCTTCTGGTATATTTATAGCCTCGATCAATTAGGCTTGATCTTAGACTTTCGAATCCGCTCAAATCAGACCGCTATAGCCCAAGTTATGACATTTTTGGAAGGATTACGGAGGGGCAGGCTGTGTGCAATGGCTCCAAGTGAGGAGGAATGAGCTGTGTGGCGAGCACACAGCAGGCTCTCTTAGGATGAGCTGACCTCTTTTGGCCGAGCTCTCCTGGGATGAGCTGACCTCTACTGGCCCAAAGCTCATTTGGGATAAGCTGTGTGTTGCCTAGCTCACTTGTGATGAGTTGTGTTGGAATAGTGTTCTGTTTTGGAGCCTAAGAGACGTCTAGTCTTTGAGACTGAATTTCGGTTGAGGAAAAGTGAGAATTTGGACTAACATCCTTCATAGAAATTGTAGCTCTGCCAAAGAACTTCACATTGGGCTTTTGAATTATCCAAATCGGACCTCTACAGCAAGTTATGACCTTTTTACTTAGAAGGGTATGAGAGGATGAGCTGTGGCCGAGCTCATCTGGTTGAGCTGACCTCTTTGATCAGAACTGAGCTCCCCTGCATGAGCTGACCTATTCGGCAAAGCTGAGCTGACCTCTTTGGTCAAAGCTGAGCTCCCCTGCATGAGCTGACCTCTTAGGCAGAGCTGAGCTGACCTCTTTGGTAAGAGCTGAGCTCTCCTGCATGAGCTGACCTCTTGCGCAGAACCGAGCTCTTATGGCTGAGCTCAGTAGGGAATGAGCTCGGCAGCGTCAACTTCGGATGATCATAACTTTCTAGTCTCGAAGTCTGTTTCACGCGTTCTTAGACTCTATGGAAAGCCCTTTGAGTCTAAAATCCATCCATACATGGTTCAAAATAATCTGAGCTCATATTGGGTTCAAAAGAGACGAAAGACAGTAGGTACCTGTCGGTTCTGCATGTTAGTTGCTGCTCATGTGAAGCGCTAACTTCGGATGACCACAACTTCCTCGTCCGAAGTCCGTTTCAGGTGTTCTTAGACTCTATGGAAAGCTCCTTGAGTCTAGAATTTGACCACTTGCCTGAGGATGGCATTTTGTGCTCAAATAGCCAGGCGACTATCTTGTAGTGAGTGACCTCCTTTGGTCGAGCTGACCTCATCTAGAGGGAATGAGCTCGGCAGCGCAACTTCGGATGGCCATAGCACTCATCTGAGTTCGTTTTGCATTCTTTGACTCTATGGAAGATATGCAGGTCTAGAATCTAACCATATGCCTGTGGATAGCATTTGGTGCCCATATAGTTTCTGAAAAGTTGATCATTGCACTAAGTGCACTAATTACTAGAATCTTGAATGAGAGGGACTGTTATGTGTCATTGCTTAATAATTGAGTGACACATAAATATGCGTGAAAGAGGCTGTTATATAGCTTGTTGAAGTTTACCTGTGAAAAAAAAAAAAAGAAAAAAAAAAAGGACCCATGGGATTTGGGGTGTCACAATATATATATATATGTTATATTTTCGGGGTTTTATAGTGGTTATGAGATTTAGAGAGGCTAAGAACATTATAATTCTCTCTTCTCCTTCCCTTCTCTTTTGCCAGTGCCATATTTGATATAGTGGTTATACTCCTCAAACCTATGCAAATGTCGTTGTTATATCTCTTTTGTCCTTTTTTTGATCCATCATTATTTTCTAACATATCATTATTCCCTTTGTAAATCGCTACCGTTGAATATCAAAGGCATGAGACTTAAGAATCGCAACGATTTCCTATTATCTTTACTAGGGATGTTGTCATTTTTTCTAAGAACTTTCAAACTTCCATGTTTCCTATCTGCCCACATACCAAGATTAAAGTTGCTTCTAAAGCCATTTTACTTCCCACAACTTTTTACTAAGAAACAACATATATACTAAAGTTTGTAGAAAAAGGCATTAAAGTTTAGTGATCAGATTTCGTCTCATGAACTTAATCGGTTCACCGATATTAAGATTTTTTTTTTAGGAAGTGTGGTGGTAGTTTGGGGGTTGGGTAACTAGGTATGCCTTTAAATTATTTTGTAGTAGTTTAGTTAGTTTTAATTTGTAAAGTTATACAAATAAAAAAATAAGGATAATTTTCAAGTAAAAATTAATTTCATTTGAAAATAAATGATGTTTTTTTGTTATAACTAGTAAATTCATTATAATTTTATTTTAACTAGACAAAAAAAAAATTATTTGTTAGATTAATTTTCATGTGGAAATTCATCTTATTCAAAACAATAATAATTTTTCTGGGTTAAAACAAAATTTATTTGATATCTTAACTCACCTTTTTTTGATCGGTGGGATGAATTGATCTTTTTAATTAAAAGTAGTTTTAATTTCGATATATATATATATATATATATATATATATATATATATATATATATATATATGTTTCCTAATCTTAAATTTTATTTTCGTTACTAAACCAATATTAATCTATCCTAAAAAACAAAATGATTCCACTTTTATTTTTTTAAACTTTGAATTATATTTTTAATATTTCAGTTCTTTTTTATATACTTTTGCTTCTGATCGTTTAGTTTCATTTATCATTGCTCTTTTCGTCCTAATTTTTTAGAATGTTGGTCGTTGATCTAGGTAGATTTGTTGAATTAAAGAAAAGTAAAAGAAAAAAAAGAAAAAAAGGGTTTACGAAGACTTTGAGAGTCTTTCTACCTAAAAAATTGAATGAAGGTTTGCACTTGATTCTTCTACCCATCAACATATAAACTCAATGCCAAATTTCTTCAAAGACCCCCGTCGTCTCACCAACTAAAGACCCCTATGTTCTTTTTTCTTCCAAATTCTGTTCTTGTAATTTTGTTACAATCCGACATGGCTTCCATGCTTGCAGTTCCGGAGATCCTCCTCTTCTTCTTATAATTCTAATTCTAAATGGAGAATTACGTTCTTGAGTTTCAGGAAGATACGCGAGAACTGCAGGCCATCTCTATTCGGCTTTGGATCGTGGCAACATCAACACTTTCGGAGACGATGAAAAACTTCCAAGGGAGAGAGATTTCACCCAGCTCCTAAAATCTATTGGGATCCAGGATCGCCGTATCGTCTTCTCGAAAACCTTTGCTGATTCAAGTGGTGCTTGGATGAGCTGATGAATCATGGAGTGCGAAAAAGAAAAGGGGCAAAAAAGTTTTTCTCTTTTCTATGGTGTAGGCCGTCTGAAGTCGGAGACAGTGGAGTTATGGGAGAACGACCCGAATCATCAGACTAGTGCGGGACAGGAGAAGAAGAAGAAGATTGAAGTGGAAGGCGCCTTAAGGAGCCGGTAAATTGAGTGGATTTCCTCTACAGAAGAGGTATCCCCACTCCACTTTCTCCATTTCCACTTTTCTGTCAGTTTATTTTCATCTTGTTAATAAATAAAAGATCAATGATTTCCATATACAAATCAAAATACATTTTTATCTAGTAGACATTAATATGTTTGATTTCCTAAAAAGATTTTCTAAATTTTAATTTATTATTATTTTTTAATAAACTTTTAATTTATTATTTTAAAATATAAAATTCAAATATAATTAAAATATATTTGAAAGAAAAATGTCTATAATTGGAAGAATATGAGATATTGAGTAGACTTGTTGTAGATGTTGTGAACTCATTTAAGGTGAGCAAGTAATACATTGATATATATATTGGAAAGGATTGAACTTCCCAAGGAATTTGTATTTCTCTCCTAATTTTAAAGTATTCGATGTATATGTTTTTTAGTTCTGAGCGTGTCAAATTTATACTACTCAAGGTGCTACATGGCCTCCTGGGTGGTTCATAGTCCTCAATGGTGATAGACGTCGTGAGAGTGGGGATCAAGTTAGTAGAGTTTGCGATACCTCATGTTCTTGTCTTCATTAGATACTGTGGCTTACGTAGTGACAGCAGGTTAGCTAGATGATGCCTTTAATGTGAGGATAGGCGTGACACTGCCTCTTTCATGTAGATGTCAACTATTGTTGCTGTGAAATATTGGATCCGATGCCACAGGCTCGGGCTTGCGCTCCCTGTTTGTTCGGGTTCCTCACGTGTGATTCATGTGCGATTAGATTTATCCCATTCCACTAGCCCCACTAGCGTCAATGTAGGACAGTCTTTCGGATTAGGCGCTCGTTGTTTAGTACGTATGCTATTTGGTCATGATTCTTGTGATCCCACGCGTTTGGTGCGTGATGGTAGCATGCAGTTAGGTTTGGGGATTATCGTCGTCGAGTCTGGTGCGGGCGTTTAATCTTATTTTGAATAATATCCACCAACTGATGATAGGATTTTAGACAAATACTCCCCAAACTTACCTTTTGGAAGAGACTTCTTTAGGCACCATTTGAAACATATCGCCTTTATTCTCCTTATTCATACGCTCTTGACTTATCGGCTAGTAATTCAGGTGATTCTTGCCTGTTGAAGTTCTTGCTTGCCCTATTGTTTGCGATCTGTGCAATATCACGTTGAAGGTATATTCTGGTTGTCCAAGTTTCTTCCTTTCTCTGCTACCCATGTTGTCTTTTAAGTCTGGTGTTTAGGAGGGGTCTTAGTTGTCGTGAGCGGTCAGGGTTGATCCAGTTTTGTCAGTGTCTTTTGTCTCTTTTCTCTCTTTCTCCTTTTTTTGTTCTCCCAGTGAAGTCGCTTCCTTTGGCTAGATAAGGTATTACGATGACTTTGCTTACGTCGTATCAATGGCGAAGGTGCTCAAAGATGACCGAGAAAGGTGATAGGGTCGACCCGATTATTTCTACCTATCGAGCTAAGGTAGGGTTCGTCTTCTTTTTAGCCTCACGAGCCATTTCGTTCCAGCTCAGATTTGCCAAACACCAGCAAAAATAAGTCACAAGGCAATGTCTTGCTATTTGGTGCCTAGGGTTGTGCAAAGGACCTGATGCTCCGAGTGCTTGGGTTGAACTTGGATCCTGAATCAGGTCCGGTGTTGGGATACTAGCGTTTGTTTACTATCTATCCTAACATGGTTTTTGTGTTCGTGCGGGCCCCATTGACGTGGAAAGTTGGTGAACGACCTTTATCTTGCTAAATTCGATCTTTTGGTGCGGGTTCTAAGTCGCTCGACCTCAGAAAGGGACTATAAGCTTCTATTGTCGCTGAAGAACATCTTGGAGGTCATCGATAACTCGGAGGAGTTCCTATAAGAGGTCCCGAGGTTAAACTTCGCAGGATTGTCGGACACCTGAGCAAGGGAAAGGGTGCAGAGCAACCTTCATGATCGGATTAAGGAAGCAACAACTGAAGATATGCTCGGGGAAGAGTTGGGGAACAAGTTTCCTCTTATCCCTCCCCTAGCCAACTTGTCACCTTTGTGGCACGGGCCAGAGTGGCGAAGCGACTTGGCCTTCGATTGCGGAAGGCGTCACGAGTCGACTGCGGGAGGTCGTGCTCGTGCTCGAGGAGCAAAGGAGGGGTTCGAGTCCAGGATCCTTGCTCCTCCCGAAACATGGATTGTCTCGGCCTGAGGGGCGGAATAAGGATCGTGGAAGGGCGGGGGGATGAGTCGCAACGGAGTGAGGCCGTTGGTTACAAGGGAAAAGGGAAAGGTGGAGTGTGCTTTGGACCTCCCTCGGAAAAACCGACGTCTCCCCCATTTCTTGAGGCTCTTATGTTTAACCCTTCTCTGTTTGAGGAGTTCCCTTTGGAGGTTCCAAACAAAGGGGCCTTCTCCTCGTTGGAAGAAGTATACGACGAGGAGGTGGTGAAAGAAAACCTGAAAGAGTTGTTGAAGGATCTACCCCTTGAAATAACTACCATTATGGCGATTGGCCCTTTTTTTCTTTTTGTTAATAGCCTTATGTCATTATTTGTGTAGATTAGCATTTTTGGTGCCTACATGGTCAAGTATTGCGACAGCGAATAACCTGGCTTAGCCAGTCTCTACTCTACTCGGGTGCTTTGAGCAGCATACCTTAGTGTGGCGGAATCTCGAGTGCCCGAAGCTTGAAAGAATTTGGAGAAAGCCTGGGTAGGATAGGAAAGCTCTTAAAGGCAATATTGCCAGGTCAGATGTGAACAAATAAGGAAATTTGGAAGGTCGGCGTGGCGAGACAGAAGAGTATTTCCCAATTTCGCAGCATCCATCTAGGCAGAATTGGAGAGAAAAGAGGCCTTCTGTGAGGCGGAGAAGGAAAAGGTCACCTCGGAGTTGTAGGCAGCCTGACCGGCATGTTCGCGTGGTATCGCATCTGTTTTGGTTGGATCTTGGGAGGTTCTGGTGAATGTGTTGTGGAAGATCGTTTGGGGGGAGCACACGACTTTCCCATGGCGGGCGTCTTAGGAAGCCAGTTGTGGGTCAAAGCATGGGCTCGCGAGTGCACATTGGGCAAGGAATGTCTTGTCGAGCCAGTGGTGGTCATTCGAATCCTCGGTCGATCTGCGGATGTCTCTGAGATCAGTTCTTCTTAAATTGTAATGTGCCTATCAACATTAGGGTTGTGTCTAGTGGATGATAATGTTTTGAATTAAATTTTGAACAGAATCTCTCGTCGCCATTTAATCTTAATAGTTGTTTATTATCTCAACAATTTGGAGTTGAAATTTCTAAGAATGTGCTGCCCAGGGCCTTGAGTCGTCGAGAACTAGGCGCCTGACTAGAGGCCTCTTTGGGCTAAGCGACCTTATAAACGAGAGGCTTCTTTGAGGCTAATCAGGTAGAGCCTTGGGTCATTGAGGGTGAGTTTCCGTAAGCCAAGGGCCTCTTGGGGAAAATCTGCTCGAGGTGTTAGGCCGTTGAGGGCTAGTTGTCGTAGGTCAAGGGCCTCTTAAGGCTAAGCTGCTCGAGGCCTTGGGTCGTCAAGGGCTAGTTGTCATAGGCTAGGGGCCTATTGTGGAGTTAATCTTGCTCGAGGCCATGGGCTGTGGTATTTGCCATAGGTCGAGGGCTATCGACCGGCGTATAGGCCAAGGGCCTCTTGGGGCTAAGTTGCCTGAGGCCTTGGGCCGTTGAGGGCTAGTTTTCGTAGGCCAGGGATCTCTTGGGGCTAAGTTACCTAAGGCCTTAGGTCGTTGAGGGCTAGTCGTTGTAGGCCCCTCAAGGGCCTCTTGGGGCTATGATGCCTAAGCCTTGGGTCATCGAGGGTGAGTTGCCATAGACCAAGGGCCTCTTTTACAACATAGCAATATGGAGAATGGAGAAACATATGTGATAGAATGGAGAAACATATGTGATCGAATGGAGAAAATATGCGATCTTTGTTTAACTTCCTCGTTAACTGGGGTTCAGTCAAAATAATGCAAAGGACGTCATTATTGAAAGTATTTCTTCAAATAGGTCGAGTTCTAGGGACGAGGTTCTGTCTTTCCACATGGAGACCGTAACTTGTAAGCGCCCTTTGATTCGTCATCGAGGAGGCGTAAGGCCTTCCCCCGGGGTGGGATTAAGTTTTGCTTTCGTTGAAGGTTCGTTTAGACAGCCCCAAAGATTTGCCGCTTCTTGAATGCTTTGAGTTTGATAATACGTTCTATACGGCGTGATGCTCGATAGTGGTATTCGACCATTCGAACTCGATCTTTTTTCAAATTCTTCAATCTTTTAGGAGTGAACTTCGGTGGGTGTCACCTATGCGCGAATGTCGTCTAGATTCCATTGGGGATTGAATTGCCTCAACTCTGAAGCCTAGGGCGTAAGGGTTTCTTGATAGGTTGCTTTGGTATCGTTTGGTAGGCACAAGTGCGATTAGCGACTCATCGACCCACTTGCATTGCTTGATCATTAGTCTTTCTTTTGGTAAGTGAGTAGTGTTTTATTTGTAACTTTAGCTTAGCCATTTGATTGAGGGTACCTAGGGGTGGAGTAGATATTTTTTATTCCAATCTCTACATAGAATTGTTGAAACGACTTATGGCTGGGCGTTTTTCGAAGCGATGGCGTGTGGGACTTTGGGCTGGAGTATATGATACTCAGTTGCACAAAGCGGTTTAAGTGATACACATGAATTTGCGTGGGAGCTCAACTTTACGTCCATTTTGCTTAAAGGCTCAATCGATGGCAACAGAAGAACTTCGCTCGCTTGTGGCTTGAGTAGTGACGACGATATACGATTCCCCACATGGAAAGCCATGGGCTGGATATGATGGAGTGCAATGAATTACGATTATGAACAACATTGCCAAATTTCGACATATTATCACAACTTCTAACAGCATTTGCTCGGACTCATGTTTCATTGTCACTAGGCGATAAAACCTTATGTCATAATCCTGTGACAAAGCGACCACCCTTGATGATCTGCGTATGCCTCTTATGTATTTGCTTAATAATGTGCTCGATCTTGTCTGGTGGCATGCATATTTAGTGCAATTTGAAAATGACATGTGGTATCGCATCATTTATTAAAGTACTTTAATTTGTTCGAGCTTTTGTTCTAGCGTGACTTTATGTCCCCGGGCATGCTCGATTTTTCAAAATAGTTAGGATGTGGAAGCATCCCAGGAATCGATTCAGGTTGGAGTTTAACTATAATGGCCACCTTGGTGAAGTGAAACGTCACTTCAGGTTCCATGCGCGGGGTACAAGGCATTGGGCCCTAAATTTGCAAGAGGCGTCGATCGATACATTTTTCGATCTCGGGAGTTAAGGACACTATAAAATTTGTGAATCGGTAGCTAATAGTGAACCTGTGAGAGCTAGATATTAAGCCATCACTCTCGTTCTTTGCTTCCATGTGCCTCAAATTTGGGATGCCACCAACTATGAATCTAATGAAGCTACAACCTTATTGAGGAGAGAACCACAGCCACACAAGATGTATGAAATATGGATAAACGTTAATATCTACATTTGAAATAATCATTTTAAAATTTTCATATAATTTTCCATTATTATTTATACCACATCCAAATAGTTTTATTATTATATTTTTTAAAATTATTTTTTTTAAGAAACAAGTTGCAAAAATATTATAAGATTATCAATACTAAAAATAAATTATCTAATATGAAAATAGAATTATCAATGTATTATGATAAAAGATAATTATCTAATATAAAATATAATTATCTAATACAAAAATAATTCTTTAAAAAAAGCCCTTTGTTAAGGCTCGGGGCGTTTGGGGACTCCTTGCCTTGAGGTGCGCCTCGGCGTGCGATCAATGTAGCCTACAAAACATTGCTCGGCGAAAATGGTGAGGAAAAACAACAACCCACATCGAGGGTGGCTTGATTATCACCGGGGAAGAAAAGAAATGAAGCAAAGCTGACCATTGCAAGCAGAATCATGTTGAGAGAAAGCAGCCCAAATGCGTGATCTTCCTCGTTTCATAAATCGATCTCTTGAAAACTCATGAGCTTCATCACCTCTACAACACATCGCCGATCAGTGGAAATCCATGCGAAAGGGTGTTAATCCTTTTACCAGGCACATAACTCGGCCTCAAATCCAAACTCGGGTCAAGTGCAATGAAACCATAATGAGCCCCCTCAAATGAGAGGAATGAGAATTATCGGGAAGTGGAATGGAGACAATTTATCCCAAATCAAATTTTGGATTTAATGAATCATGTCTGTTGCCATGACTAAAAATCGTCTCCAGGAGTCTTAATATCGGCATCGCTAACGCCCCGTTTGCCTACCTATTGATTCCGTTAACAACATGGGTATAAGTGTGTTACAGTAGAAACGTCAAGGGTATGGTTGGATCCAAAAAAAACATTAAGGGCTAGATTAGGAAATCATTTATTTGTCAGAGGCATTTGTGCACCTTTCACAGAGTAATGGAAGAAGCTTTTTATATATACATAAAAATAACCTTGATACTTATTTTAAAGATGAGTAATAAGTATTAATAAATGGTCTTATGAACATGTTCTCTTCATCATTCAAAGTTCTATACATGTGGTCATTCTTTAAGTGTAAAGAACTTTTCACTTCTGACAAAATTTATCTTAATAATCATTAACAACCTAAATATAAATATACTAAAACATAGAATTTGCTTATTTTACAAAATAAATGTTGGAAGAACAACAATCATAGAGGATGATCATAATTCATGCTATAATTTATAAAAGCGTTGTGGATCTTCAGTGACAAATTGGTGAATTTTTACTAACCAAACTAGTATTTGTCTAGATAATAAAATCTCCAATCATAAAAGGGTAATGATAGTTTAGAAATGACTTTTGGAGCAATTAGAGATATTTATAGTTTTTATTACATACTTACTTGACATAATATAATTAATTTTGTTGAAACATGTGATAACCCCATTTTCATCATACATTATATTTACCTTAATTTTGTTACTTGAATGAAATAAACGTATTCTATAATTTTCCATTGCTTAAATCTTTTTTTTCCTGTAGCGATATTCTAATTGTTGCATGTTTTATTGTACTTTGTAATGGGCAGAGATGAGTCAAGTTTGTGAAGAAATAGTTGTTGAGATTAGAAGATCAATTCCCAAGTTAGTACATGTTGGTGATAAAATAGTGGGAATTGATGAAAATGTGAAACAAGTGAAGTTATTGATAGACGCCAAATCAAGTGAGTATGGTTGGAATTTATGGGATTGGTGGAATTGGAAAAACTACCATTCTGAGTTAACTCTGAAGAGCAGGGACAACAGAATAGGCATCTTGAAACGGGGTCTCAGATGATGCGTTTACTTGAACCAAACTTATGCGTCTACTGTGTTGCTTCACGAATTAGCCTTCACTGCATTGAACTAGCTTGTAGAAGCTCTTTGAAGAGACACCCTTAGCCTAGTGATATTTGAACACACTAAAAAATTTCAGTTCTGGGCGTTTCTGCGTTCAGTTTGGAGGCTCGTGTATTTTGAATGATGTACTGTTTGTTGGCCTGCCTCTCACGGCTGGGGTTGCTAGCCAGCCTTAGGACTCACTAGTTGATTTGCAGCCTTCCTTCAGTGGGTGACCTGTTTTTGTGTTTTCACTGCGAGAGTACTCGCCGTATGGGTGGGACCTGCTTTGAGGTTTGAGTCATAATTTGTTTGATTCAAATAGTCCTAAGTTCAGTTTCATGGGTGGACTCTGTTGGTTCCTGATGTTTGATTGCAGAGTTGAAACCTTGATCTTCTTTGGCTGGACCGGAGCCATTCTCTTTAAGTCTGAGGACAGTTCTTCGGCGAGGCTTAAAAACTTGGCCGTATCTCACTCTGTTTGAACCCAAATTACGACTCCTGTTGCTGAACGGCCGGCCTTAACCGCGCTTCTTATCTTTAAAACTGGCTTCACGAAAGTAGTAAAATTCCATAGTAAACCTAAGAAGCGAAGAGGATAGGGACAGGACTTTTCAACAGATTGGCGCCATTGCATAATTCATGGTTTGGTGCCTCTATGTTTTTCTGGAGAGATTGAACCTCATTATCTGACCTTCCAGTTATGTTTGACATAATTATGACCAAGGATGACTAAATATGTTCTGAGACCACTCAAACTCATATTTGGCTTTGAAAATATGAACAAACTGGAAGGGGAAAGGGAAGAAGGACAATAATCAGGTTTTGGAAGCTTACACTGTGGAGCGATTCTTTATCTTGAATGGGTGGATCATCGGTTAGAATCTCTTTCATCAATTGTTGTATGATCTTATGAATCTTCAGTTGGTGCGTGTAAGAATATCATAGAAGTGTTGTTTGATAACTAATCTGCAAACTTTAACATTGAAATCTTCATGATCTTATTAACAAATCTTGTTAAATGACATTGATTAAATATTTGACACTATCTAATAGTGCAAATTAATTCTCTTAAAGTTGTGATTACTTGTGTTTCATGGTATCTTGTTGTTATTAGAGTTGATTCAATATTTTCTAAATTTAATAGGTTCTGAGAGACTGAGGAGTCTTCTAAGGAATATTCATAAGTTTAAAAGCCTTCAAACTCTCTCTTGTACTAACTGTTTGGAGATAAAGAGTTTCCCAGAGATCACGGAAAATATGGGAAGGTTAAGAGTGCTTGATTTTAGTGGAACAGGTATAGAAGAAGTACCCTCATCAATTAGGCATCTACATGGGCTTGAAGACTTGAACTTAAGTTATTGCCAAAACCTTTTGAGTCTTCCAGACAGTATTTGCTGTTTGAGTTCTCTTAAAACTCTTCTAGTGAAAAATTGTCCGAAATTTTTAAATGTGGAGCTAGAGCTTTTTTCAAGATCCTTAAATCTGAGTTGTCGCATTCTAAAGTCAGGAGTGATATGTAGAAAAATAATTGCTTCTACTCGTTAAAAACATTAAATCCACGGTGAGATCAAAGGAAAGAAGATATGTACCCCCTATCATCATTGGTGCAACTATGTATAACAAACTCTGCTTCTAGAGGATTCCAAAATGATAGCTTCAACCCATACTCATTGAAAATATCATGTCCAAGTAATTATCACGGAATGGAAGGAAGAATCCCGATGATATTCACCAATCTTCATAGGTTGAATTTATCTCTGTAACTAATTTCAAAGGCGAGTCCCCATGATAATTGGTGCCTACCTTCCTTCGTTTATCTTTCTGATCTTGCAATCTAACGGAAGAGGTCCTCAATCATATCTACTTATCATCATTGGCAAATTAGATACGAAGGGCCATTTTATTAACATACTCTTTGGCATCGATCAACTATCCAATCTAAGAGTCCTTAACTTGAGTCACTTTGCTGAGAACCTTCAGCAAATTCGAGCGCCCATTGAATTTGCGAATTTTTGGAATCTGCAGCGGTTCAAATCGTATTTCATTAGCTCGGTTCTTGATTTCATTCTTTGTCGATTGGTTCGTCGGTGTTAAACAATTATGATTCTCTTGGCACATAAATACCTTTCTTTGTACAGTTGGTTTACATGGTGTTTTTTGCGAACTCACGGATTATTTAATTAGATTTATCCTCATGGTGTTTAAACCAAATTAGAATTGCTATTCCCCAAAAAAGTTGTGGAATTTGGGGATAAGTGATCGGTAGAGAATTGTTTGAACTTTCTCCAGAATTGGTATGAAAATAAAGACTTGTTGGGATTTGCTATATGTATTGCTTATGTTGAATACGAATTTGTGGGGTGCGGAGTTGTTGTTGCGATCAAAGATGGTAGCGAGAAGAGCAGGTTCTTTCTCATTGTTATCAAAACTCAGTTTGGGTTTGATACTCTCGAACAAGCGTGTATAATGTTATACCAAGAGCGACTATTAGGAAAGTATAAGCTCAATCGATGGACACCTTAATGGCTTCATTTGATAGTGGCATGAGAGTGAAGGCTTCTGATTTCCATCTTATATATGCAAGATTATATGCAATTCATCCATCAATGGTACAAACCAGTTAACTATATAGAATTCATCCATCAATAGTGAAATGGGTTTCTTTTCTAGTAGGAATTCATCCATCAATAGTGAAAGTTTTTCTTGTGAGGAATTCTAGAATCGTAGATCTGATAGAAGATGATTACGACAATCTTGATAATAAAAGAGTCATGAACATATGCAGCAGATGAGTCACACCATAAGCGATTCGAAAGACCCGAAACTGATCTGAGTTTTCAAACTCTCACGTGTGCATCATGAGGCTCTCTTTCTTTGGTAATCCATATTCTTTCGCTTTCTAATTCATAGATCAAGAATTTTTATCTATTTATTTATTTTAATTTATGTTTATATCACATGGGCGCAAACTGTTATTACACTTTCCGGTTGTTTTCTCTCTTTCGTATGATCTCTCCTTGGAATTTTAAATGTTTTCTTAAGCCTCTTATTTCCACATGAAATCCAGTATTATTGGAGCATTTCAATTTACGTATCCTCTTGTTTGAATCGTTTTGGGGCTTTTTTTCTAGAAGTTTGTAATGTTGTTATCATTTCTAGGGTTTTCTTTTAAATTTTCCACGGAGGTTTTAGCAATGTTATTTTGACTTGATGAGGATGTTTGAGAGATTTAGTCATTTTTAGGAGAATTGTGTTTAAATGCAATGAAGGCATCATAATTAGAAAAATAAAGCAGTTTTTCATATCGATCAAAAGAAAGTGTAAGAAAGGCATATAAAAATAAGGCAAGCGTGCGGTGAAGCAAATAAGCAGCTTTTAAGCCAAAATGCTCCTCATGGGACTCATGCTCCTCTCTCTTCTTTCTCCTCCCCACCTCAACCCCTCATTGGAGTTATACTTGTGTCTGTAGTAACCTTAATATAACACCTTTGAGCACTATTGCAACACCTACATGGATGTAACAACCTTAAAACTTATTAATGTAAGACTAAGCACAAAAACTCATGTACCTAGCTAAAGTATTTAAATAGATTATTCGTTATTTTAAACTTTTATTTTAATTTTTTAAATCTACTAAATGAAAAATCAAAATTTATTTCTTAATTTTTTTAAATAAATTTAGATATTTATAATAAATTTTGTTATAAATATATTTATTTATAATAATTTTAATGGTGTTACGTTAGTCCTTTGAAGGTATTACATTAGTGTTGTAGCTGTAAATAAGGGTTGGGGTGAGATGAAAGAGAGGAGAAGGTGTGATCAGAGAGAGAAGAGGGGAGAGAAAAGAGATTAGAAGAGATGAACATGTGGGCTCCTGGGCATTTTGTACAAGTGGTTTTCTTTGTTGCACATCAGTTTGTCTTATTTTATGCCTTTATACATGTTTGACTAATATGAGAAATCATGTTTTATTTTCCCTAATTGTAAATGAAATGAAAGCATAAGGAAATGAAATGTATTAATTGTCCTTTTGAGGTGAGTTATTTGCTTGTGGTTTGTGTAGTTTACTAAAAAGCATAGGAAAATAATAAGCTTTTTATCTTGAAGAAGAAGAGTTTTTGTTCATGACTTTTTAATGCTCAATCTGTTTTGAATCTCATGACATTGCCTTGTTTTCTTGTCCTTGTAATTTTCATTTATTAAACATCAAATATATTTGTACCTCGTTTTATGAAAACTGGCGATAAACTAAGCTTGTCTGATGTGAATGAAACGTTAATCATAAGATTAATTGTTTGAAAAGTGGCAGTTTATCATGTTTAAATTAGGGGCTTGACATGTTAGGGCCAAGTGCAGAGATAAACATATGAACAATGGTGTTTTCATATTAATCATCCTTGCTTTGAAAGGAATCCTACGTTTGATAATATACATCTATCATCTCCACCTAAAAAACAAGTGAACAAAAATAGTTGTCTCTCTTAAACCACTCATGGCACATGAATTCAATGTGTCTAAAAATGCTATGCAGATTTTTGTTTCTTCCATGAAAAAACACTTTTTTTGTTTTTCTTATTAAAATTAAATTGTTGTGATGTTTGAGTTGGAAACAATTTCTGTCCATTTTATGTGTTATTTCTAAAGGTTTCACATTCATTATAATGAGTAGTGATAGCTACATTTATTTAGCATTTAGTTCAAATAGATTCTGTAATCATAGATTCAGATGACAAATAAAGCAGTTAAATGATCATTGCCTCTGTTATGTAACCATATGGATGCACCGGACGAGCTTCTTAAGAAGATTGAGTTGTTCTTTGTTTATTATATTAGTAATTAAGGTGTTGAATTCTTTGATAAAGTAAAAATGATACTACCTATATCAAAGATTATGAGTATATGATAGTAATGAGCTCTTGTTCTAAGAAACAGTGAAGATTAAATCGGAAGCATGTTGTACTCAACTTTCTGTACTCATCGGGTATGTATTTATGCCTAATTAGCTCAATATATCACAGAAATTTCTAAAAACTAAAACAGAGTGAAAATAATGATGGGACTCCTCTTTAGTTAATGTATAAGCAGTGGATGAGGTTTTAAATTATTGACTGAGTTTCCAATATTGCAATGTTTGAGGAAAAAATAATAGAATGGATTATTTCAAAAGACAAGTTTCAAAAAGCTGAAGTATTTATAAAAATTTTTTTTTTTGATGAAAACAAATGCTCAATCAGTTTGTGAGTGCTCAATATAAAACCATATATTCAAGAACAACCATACACACGTTAGCTGAGTTTGAGGAAAAAATTATCTAAGAAGGTATGGTCTATAATCTATGCATGGAAACATTTACAACTGTGGCTAGGAATATGGATGGTATGTGTGGATGTTTGTTTTCAATTAAGTAGGTTTGGCTGACGGCTAGGAATATATGGATGGTATGTGGATATATTGTTTCGATTAAGTGAGTGGACTTTCCTTTTAGTGAGCGTCTGGGGAGGCCTGCAATAAGTTCCATGTAAAGATATATGATTACTGTGCAGAATAGCATCAAAACTTGATAATATTGATGCATAACAACTCTTCATTTTCTTTAGTCGAGATTGACAATTCTGACTGTAGGATTATATTTCTTTTAAAGAAAAATATTCAAGGTTGATTGCTTCTTAAGATTAGTGTCTCTCACTTAGAAATTGATTGTCTATACTGTTAATGTCATTTTTAAAATTACTTCATTAAAATGACCACATAAATATCATCTGCATGTACAATAGGAGCATGTAAGTCAAGTGTTTTCTTAGAAAAATAAAATCATATCTAAAATTAACATGAAATAGTTTTTTTATATAATAAATAATAAAATTCACTTAGTTGGATACTAATTCTTCCTAGTTAGACAACCTTTATGTAAGCAATTATGGTCTTCTTGTCTCTTTTTATGTTTGTTTAATGTTCATTAGTAGGCTTTGGCTTGTTACTGCAACCATCAGGGATGATTTCCCTCTTTGATACTGTCCTCTGATCCTGATCAATATGATACTTCTGTTATGTCTACTTTTTGAGACTTTCTTGTAGTAGTTTCTTGGTAATCAGATTTGTTGTTTATAAATCTAATTCAGATATACAATCCCATAAACATCATAATGTTTTAATTTTTAATCTATGAAAATTGTAATATTTAAAATTTTGTGATAGTTGAGACACTAGAAAAGCATTGATGGATGTAATTCTATTGGTATTGGTGGCAGCTTCTTGCGCTATAACCTCTTTGTTGTGCATACTGCTCTTACAAACAGGATTAGATTCATAATTTAGTGAAGCCTTATAGTAGTTTAATTCTGTTTTTCAAAAGGAATTTGTTTATCGTTGTCCATTTCAGAGTATCTGAGATTGTTTGATATAAAACTCCACCTATTAACTATAGTTTAATCTTGACAACCTGTGGATCAGGAAGCTGTTGAATCTTCAGAAGAGGAAGTCAACTACTTTTGTAACTAATCTGTTAGTTATATCATAATACTATCACCCTCCTTATCAAAACGATCATACAAATGTTAGAGTAAAATTTACTACAAAGGCATACTCTAGAACCACTTTAGGCAAATCATAACCCTTTAATCATATCATTGGATTTTATATTATCTTTACAACCACTATTTTTGTGGTTTCAGTTCCTAGTTTGTATTGCTATTGTGATGATTGAAGGTCTGGCTGTGCTTTCAATGTCTCACAAAACAGTTGAAATTAACTATAACCAGTATTCTTTCTTGAAGAATATATATGGTTGTTGTTTTGGAATTTCAAAATTACTTAGCATCACAGAACTCAGAACTGGTATTTGGATTGAGGACCATAATTGCTCATTAGAGTATATGAATGAATTTTAGAGTAAGACAAGGGATACGTCTCATCTAGACTAGAGTTCTTTGAATAATTACTGGTTTCAAAATCCTTTTCAGAGCTCTTACATTGTTCTGGATTGTTGAATAATTTATAGAATATAGATTTTTATGATAAAATCTTAAACTTCTAGAACTTAGAGTTATAATATCTTGACTGTGTTCTTCTCTATCTCTGTGGTCATACACATGATTTGGCATTTTCTTTTACTTCCAGGACTTCAAACGTTAGCAAAGCCTGCTGCCCATTCCATTCTTAGAATTGTCTTCTATGCAGAAATTATTATATTGATAGTGTGCTAGCTAGCTACTTCCATTTGAGGCCAGTGCGCGCAATTGATTTGATCATCCAGAAACAAAATGGTCAACTACAGATTTTAACAACTAATAATTCATCCATCAACTTGATCTTCTATTATTATATTGAGGAAAACAGATTAACTTACCTATAGCGCGTGCCTTACCGGGCGTGGTTCTTCTGAGATCTCCCTGCAAAATTTCAGTTGCTCGTACATGCAATTTTGTAATCCTGGTACATAATTTGGCTAGTACTATTTAAAATACATCTAAAGCAAAAATTGGTTACGTGAGCTTGCATTTGACAAGTGCTAGAATTTTTGTTCCTTGTTTATCCTTTTACTGAAACCATTTTGTCCATGCAAATAAATTTTTGGGAGTGTTCATGGAGTTTGATAAATGCTACCTGCTGAAACAGAGATGGTAGATGATAAATTGGTGGTAATGCTAGTCAATCGAAAAGAATATTGGGACAACAAAAACTAAACCATTTGTTTTTTTTTTTTTTTGAAAAGAGGATACACCATTTGTTTTTTTTTTTTTTTGAAAAGAGGATACACCATTTGTTATGATAAAAATAAGATGCAACTTAGGGTAGCTAGTATCATATCAATTCCTATGGAATAAAGAAAAGAACCGATAAAAGAAAAAGAAAAAAATCAAATGCTAAAGAAAACTTGAAATTGATTGTTGAGGTGGAAAAATAGATAATTAATAAAATTGATGAGTGTGAGAAAGGAAGGAAAATTAAAATGTAAAGAAATTGAAAAGAAAGATTGCGGCGCAAGTAATATCGGAGTAGGCCTGGTTGGCTTCCTGAAATCAATATTAGTGACCCTTTCAGTGACAAATGGATAACGACTACTACCACAAATAAGCCTGAGAGAGAAAAACGAGGGATACCCTTAATTACCACCATTGTCGAGAGTCACTCGGCGTCAGAAGACCACTTTGTTTTGACAATCTGACCATGGCTTCAATATGTGCTTCTTCTTCATCTTTACCAATTCTAAATGGAAGTGCGATGTGTTCTTGAGTTTCGGGGAAGATGCAGCCACACACTCTTGATTTTCTCTATGGGACTTTGGATCGTAGCAGCATCAGCACTGAGACGATGAAAAACTTCCAAGGGGAGGAAAGGAGTTTCACAGAGCTCTACCAAAGCTATTGAAGGATCAAGGTTCACTATTATTGTGTTCTCAAAAAACTATCTACGTTCAAGTCGTGTTTGGATAGACGTCAAAATCATGGAATCTGAGGCGAAAAGGGCAAAAGTTTTCCTATTTTCTATCATGTAAATGGGGCGAAGTCGGGAACGAGAGTGGGACTTATGGAGAAGCATTTAAAATTACGAGACAAATGCGGATAAGAGGAGAAGAAAGAAAGATAAGAGAATTGTTGCCTTGAGAAAGCGGATCAATTGAAAAGTTTAAACTCAAGGACCAGATGTCCTACTTCATTTGTTACATTTCCCAATTTTAATGGGTTGATTTTCATCCGTATTAATAATAATATTATAGTTCTCCATATACAAATCAAAATATATTTGTGAATGAAGGGTTTCTTACTTTCTTTTCAAGTGGTGAATGAATGACCAGACATGAACCTTCTAGTACTTATATTTAAGATGGTAAAAGCCTTGCCTAAACCACAAGAAGCCCTCTGCCCTTTGCAAAAGCCTAAACTTTCTCTTATAACTAACTATTTGAGGGGTCAAATCATTTCCTTGGACATATACATTTTATGTAGTAGACATTAATATGTTTGATTTCCTAGGAAGAAATAAGAAGAGAAGAAAATGATTTTTTTTGAAAAAAATGATTTTCTTACTTTTAATTTATTATTGAAATTTTTTGAAGGGACTTTTGATTTATTATTAAAAATAAAATTCCAAATATAATTAAAATACATTTAAAGAACTCTACGTGGAATGCTATGAGATAATCTATAGTAGATGTTGTGAACTCATTTAGAAGCCTATACGTGGAACAATAAGCAAAACCAAATCTATATTTTATATTATTGTAGTTAGTTTGGTACTTTGGTTATAACAATGCTCTAATGTTATTTATTTATGTAAGTTTGTTTGCTATTATTATATTGTTTAGTCTCAATCATTTTATATATTAATTATTATTATATATTTATATATTATTATTTTATTTGAAGAATAGAATTTACAAAAATTCAGAATTGTTTAGCATTTTAAGTTTTGGCCTACAACCAACATGGGCTAAGTTGAGCTGGTCAAAAGCTAGCCCAAATAGAAATTGGTCAGATTAGCCCAACCTGTTTTGGACGGGGCCAGAATGGGTTGGCAGCTTGGATTTACAGCTCTATTACATGTAAAGAACTTTTCATTTCTGACAAAATTTATCATAACAATTACTTAACCTAAATATATAAATATGCTAAAACATAATTTCCTTGTTACAAAAAATATTGGAAGTCCAATAAGATTAGAGGATGACCATAATTAATGTTATAATTTATAAAATCATTGTTAAGTTAGGGATCTTTGGTGACAAATTGGTAGACTTGTACTAGCCAAACTAGCATTTGTCTAGATAATAAAATCTCGAATCATAAAGGAATGATATAGTTAAGTTAAACTTAATTTGGATTTTTGGAGCAATTGAGATATTTATAAGTTTTTTATTCCATGCTTACTTGACATAATAAAATTAGTTTTTCATTTAAACATTTGATCAAAAGCATCTTTCATTACATTCTATTTAACCTTAATTTTGTTGCATTGAATGAAACTAAACATTATTCTATACTTTCCATTTACTTAATCTTTTTCTTTATCTTATTCTAATTGACTACATGTTTTGTGCGATTGTGAATCACAGTATAAGTTTATTAGACACCTCAATGAGTGAGATTGGAATATTAATTCCTAAGTCGGTACATGTTGGTGAGAACATAGTTGGAATTGATGAAATTTGAAACAAGAATTGAAGTTGATGGACCTTGAATCGGATGAAGTGAAGGTATGGTTGGGATTATGGGATTAGTGGGATTAGGTAAAACTACCATCGCAAGGTTATCTACAATAATGCTGTTGGATCAATTTCGCATCATAGCTTTCTCGAAAATGTGAAGGATCTAAGTGATGTAGTTTGCTTCAATTACAAGAAAAACTTCTTCGTGATATCCTAATGGACAAAACAATGAAGTTACATAATGTTGATGAAGGAATCAAAATGATAAAAGTAGTATTTATTTGGGAAAAGTTCTTATTCTTGATGATGTAGATTGTCGAGAAAATTAAAATTCTTAGGCGATGATCACGAATGGTTTGGTGGAGGAAGCATAATCATCGTAACACGAAGAAATGGCGTTGCCTAGATGTAATAAGGCATATTCATCATATGAGGGCTAAGGGATTGAAAAAAACAAAGCATTTGAACTCTTTAGTTTGAATTCTTACTCAACAAACAATCAGTGATTGTTAATAAATGGACCAGCACATAATGATATCTTTGCATCATGCAAAGGCCTTCATTAGCTCTTGTACTTTTGGGTTCTTTTCTTTTCCAAAGGGAGTAGGAAGAATGGGGAAAGCACCTTGGATAGATTTAAAACAATCACAATGATGACATCAAAAATTCTGAATAAATTATGATGGAGTAGATGATGAATTGTAAGAAAAGTTTTCCTTGATATTGCATGTTCTTTAAAGTTAGGGAAAAAACGGTCACGGAATACTAGAGGTTGCAGATTCCATCCCGAAGATTGAACTAAAAGTCAACTTGATGAGAGTTATCTCATTTCTTCGGATAGCTTTGTAGGATGCATGACTCTGAAATGGGTTGGGCAATTGTTCGTGAAAAAGAAGTGTCACGAAAATCTGGAGAATGGAGTAGATTATGTAGGAATACGAGGATATTAAAGTGTGATGACAAAAAATATCGTAAGAGAAAAATACATAAATATACTTGAGATATAAGAATAAAAGCTTCCAACAAGATTATTTTTTAATATAACTATAGTTTAATTACCTTATCTATATAATTTTAGTGAACCTCTATGCATCTTATGTTTTATTTGTCAATGTTTGTTTTAGGATGAAAAACATTGGAAGGGATGATCTTAGTGGACTAATTAGTACCCACATACAACTTCATCTTTGGAAAGCTTTTCGAAAAGATGAATCAACTTAGATTCCTAGAAGTCGGACCGTGGATTCGACTCTCCAAGACTTTAGTGCCTTCCTAGTGAATTAAGATATCTTGATTGGGGAGGATACAATTTAGCATCTATGCCATCAAATTTTCATGTAGACAACCTTGTTGTACTCCGACTCCAGGACAACTACTTAACACATCTTTGGGAAGAAGCTTATGGTATTACTATTATTTAATTAGTATTTTGCTCTAGACCCCAGCTTTAAGTCTTAAGACTTTACTAATTATTAAAGAAAATTTTCTTTTGTTACAGCATGTTGAAAAGTTAAAAATACTTGATCTTAGTAGTTCCTACCAGTAGTTAATATTTGAAGCATCTCGAAGTGCGTTGGAGTTTCTAATTCTAAAAGGTTGTACAAGGTTACTTAAGTGTTCATCCACGCATCAACATTGTTATTAGATTTTGTACTGACTGTTTTCCTGAATATAATAGGGTGCAAAAAAATCGAGAGTCTTCCAACGAATCTTCATAAGCTTAAAAGCCTTGAGCTCTACTTGCTGGCTGTCAAGGGAGCTAAGGAGACCCGAGATCAAGGAAAATATGGGAAGGTTAAAATTAACGATTTAGTAGAACAGGTATAACAGAAGTATCCTCATCATTTAGGCCTCTACATGGGCTTGAATACTTGAACTTAAGTTATTGCAAAAAACTTTTGAGTCTTCCAGATGGTATTTCTGATTTAAGCTCTTGAAACTCTTACATTTGAAGATTGTCCAATATTAATGAGATTTCCAGAGATTGGGGAAAATATGGGAAGGTTAACGATTAGCTTAATTTTAATTAGACGGGTATAATAGAAGTACCCTCATCAATTAGGCATCTCTGAGGGCTTAAAGCTTGGACTTAAGTTGTTGCTAAACCTTCAGTCTTCAGGCAAGTATTTGTAGTTTGAGCTCTCTTAGAACTCTTCGGGTGGAAAATTGTCCAATAAAGAGTTTTCCAAAGATGGGGGAAAATATGGGAATGTTAAGAAGGCTTAATTTTAGCCAAACGGATATAATAAGGCATTACCCTCATCAATTAAGGTATCTACGGGGCTTGAGAATACTTGGACTTAAGGTTGTTACTTAAAAACTTTCAAGTCTTCACAAACAGTATTTGTAGTTTGAGCTCTCTTAAAACTCTTCGGTTGGAAGGTTGCCCAATAAAGAGTTTTCTAGAGATTGGGGAAAATATGGGAAGGTTAAGAGAGCTTGATTTGAGAGAAACATATGTAATAGAAATACCCTCATCAATTAGGCATCTACATGGGCTTGAACACTTGGACTTAAGTGGTTACTTTTAGATCTTTCAAGTCTTCAGACCAATTATTTATAGTTTGACACTAAAAACTCTTCAGAGTACAGGAAAATTGTCAAAACTAAACAAATAAATGTGGAGGCTGGGTTTTGTTTTTAGAAGCTGCTTACAGTGACAACGTAGACTTGGATTTACAGGTGGGAGTGTTGTTTGAGTAACGTTTTCTTAACAGTTGAAGAAAGGACTTCCACCACGATGCATTGGTTGGTCAGGATGAGGATATCCGTGATCTGTCCATATGTGTATAATCAGTGGTGATCTGTGACATGAGCTCACCTTTCTGGAAGATTCTTGTGTGTTTGACATAACTTGTTGCCTTCATTATAAGCCTTCTCAGCAACCTAATCCGTTATGGGATGAAGAATCTGGTGATGTTGCCACACCGATCTTCGTGGCCTACCTTGCTTGCACCATTGAGTGATCAATGCGCCGATAATTGTATCTGACTCATTTTTGAGTTCATATCTTTGCATTCACGTCACTGGTGGAAAAGATGTTGTTTTTCAGCTCTTGCCACCACCTACCTGCTGTCGCCCGAGGTTGGGGGAGAAATGAGATCTTATGAGACATTTTGTTATTTGTTGGCATTGATGGTGCTGTTCTGGGATCTGCCCAGTCTGAAGACCGTTTCTTGACTCATCTGTGAGTTGATTATGTGGATGTATTTCATTCCAAGTGCTCGTTGTGTCTTTGTTTATGTTTATTCGAAGTCGAGGGTAGTGTGAAGGTATGATTACGTTCTCAACTCTTATATCTTTCGGTTTTGTGTTATTCCATACCGGACTCTCATGGTCGATGTTGTTGATCGGATAAACGCGGATCAATATTATTCTGAAGCGTTGATTCACCGAAGATATCGTTGAATTGATGAATGGTGAATAACCGTTAAATGATTAAATGATAATGACGATGGGTTGTTCTATAACATTGGGTTTCATCTGAATTGTTCTTATTTGTTTTGTTGAAACAATATCTGAGCAAACAAGGGATGCCATCTTTGATGCTGAGGTAGAAGGGATGTGATGATGAAGCGGGTGTGGATATTTCAATATTTGGGCGAATAATCGAGAATATTATCGCTCGATCAATGGACATACTTCTGGCTTCATTTTGTTGGTGATGTAAGAGTGCGATGGTCGCATTGTCCATCTTATATATGCCAAAGATTATGAACGGTGCATGATCCGTCGATGCTCTGAGGCAATTCTTCTCATGGGAATCTTGGTGATCATGGATCACCAGCGAGAAGATGATCTGATAAAGCTCACAATAAAGGAACACCTGGCAGGCACTTATAGATGAGTCACACCATAAGATTTAGAGGAGACAATGCGATCTCAGTTTAGGCTCTGCAGCTGCATTATCAGCTCTTTATTGGTAATTCATATTCCTTTCCAGTTCTAATTCAAAGATCAGAATTTTTTTTATATGTTTCTCCTTTTTATTTTAATTTGTGTTTTTATCCATATAGGCCTGAGCTTCTATTGTACCTTCCCAATTTGTTTTTCTCCTCTCAATGATCTACTACTTAGATTTTCTGCATTTTCTTAAACTTCGTATTTCCATATGAGGCAATTACATTCGGCGTTTCAATCTTTGTAGCTCTTGTGATCATTTCAAGGGTTTCCTTTTAAGGAAAGTTTGTAATGTTATTTATGACTTGATGTTTAGGGGGTGTTTTTGGGGTTTATTCTTTCTTTTCTTTTTTTGTGGTGATTCATGGAACTAAGGTTCACTGTAGCAAGAAATGGAATACGTGAGATATCAGGATTATTTGCTCGTGCCTGTTTGATTTCTTGAAAGAGTTTGAAGGAGGATGGAGAATTAAATAATTTTCAATCTGGCATAATGAGAAACTAGATTTAGGTGTTTTGGGAATTGGAGTTATTTGCTATTATACGATTTGGTTTCATTGTGGGAAAGCATGGAAAATAAAAGAATTTTTTAATTCAATAAGGAAAATGAAATGTGTATAATTTGGGGGTGGAGTTGTTGCAGCGATCTCTTGTGGCCCACAGCAGAGTATATGGGAAAAAAATAGAAAACAAAGGATTTTATTTTTAAAAATTTATTTACTAGAAATGGAATTTATTTATTTGTCACTTTTAGAGGTGGAGTAATTTGCTTGTGGTTTTGGTTCTTTGAAAGCATGAGAAAATAATAAGCTTTTGATCTTGAAGATGTGTTTTGTTGTGACTTTTTTAATGCTTTCGTCACACTTTGAATCTTGACATTGCCTTGTTTTTCTTATTCCTTGTCATTTCCATTTATTGTTTGTCAAATATATTGTATGTTATTCGAGCTTCATGAGTGCGATTTTTAGATGCAAGCGGTTCGGATAAATATTTAATCAGCTCCTCATTCTTGAGTTTCATTCTTTGATGGATTGGTTCAAATGGAGTTAAATTAAAATTGATTCTCATGGCACATACACACTTTTCTTTAAATGCCAGTTTTACATAGTGCTTTGGGGCGCTTGGATTTCTGTTGATGATTGTTCATATAATAACCTTGGAATTATTATTGCCTTTCCTAGAAGCAGTGAACTTTTAGAGGGGATAAGTGCTCAAAGTACAAGAAGAAGAAGTAATGTAGGGGAAGTGACGATAGAACTCCTCAGTTAGTATAAAATAATGGCTTGTTAGGATTTGCTTTTATTCTATGTTTATGGTAAATCAAAGGATCTTCTCGTCCATGGGTTGTTTAACAATCAAAGTGATAAGGAGAAATCATGGATTCTTTCTTCCTTAGAGGTTCTTCCAATTTGGATCACGGAAAATCAAACTGGCGACTGGATGAGTGTTATCCCGAGAGTGGCTATCGGTAGACGTTATTGCTCGATCAATGGACACATTAGGACTAAAGCTTTTATCTTTCGCCAGGAATGAATTGGAAGGGTGTTGTATCCATCTTATATATGCCAAAGATAATGAACAAATGCAACCATCAATGGTACACGGTATTTCTTCTCAAGTTTTTGAGGTCATGGAATAGAGCCCTGCGACGAGCCAGACCATAGAAGATTCCAAGGAACCCAAGGCTGATCTCAAGTTTTAGGCTCTACCACACTTTCATCCTCAAGACTCTCCTTATTGGTAATTCATATTCCTCGCTCTTTCTTACTCAAATATCAGAATTTTTCTATCCTTTTTCTCCTTTTTATTTTAATCTATGTTTCTATAACCCATTGAAACAACTAAGAAGAAACACACATAAGACAAAATAAAATAAAATGAACCTTTATTGAAAATTAAAATAAATTTTGAATATACCCATGAAGAGTGCTAATCCTCTTTTATCGAAAGAAATCTATGAGAATGACGTTAGAAGGAATATAAACCCTATCCTAAGATCTAAAAAGATCAATGAGAAGCATAATCACGAAAGGAATCCGTTGAATCTTAATTTAAAACCTAAATACTAAATGAAACCTAAAATAATTAAAAGCTAGCGTTATTTTATAGAGCAAGCTTCAATTGTATTCTCTCTCCAACAGTCTACTTTTGGATTTTTACGCATTTTCTAAAACCTCCTATTACTATTTGAAATCGATTACATTCAGTATTTTAATCTCTTGTAACTCTTGTTGAATCATTTCTAAGTTTCTTTTTGTGGAAGTTTGTAATGTTCTTGATTTATGACTTGATGTTGGGATGTTTTGAATGGTTTATTCACTTTTATGGTGGTAGTTATGGAACCAAAGTGGAGTTATTTGATGTTTCTGTTGGGCGTTGAGAAAGAGTTGGAAGGTATGGAGAATTAAATAATTTTCAATCTTATCAATGAGAAATTAGATTTATGTTTTTGGGGTGCAGTTCTTAGCTTTATACGGCTTGGTTTCGGGAAACTCTAGGAAAGCATGGAAAATAAAGAACTTTTTAATTAAATAAAAGGAAAATGAAATGGTTATATTATGGGAATTTCGAGTTAGTTACTGCCTCTTTGTTACCAGCAAAGTGTGGAAAGAAAGAAAGAAAACAAATTATTTTATTTTTTAAAATTTATTTACCAGGAAATGAAATGTAGTTATTTGCCTTTTGGGGAATTAGAGTTATTTGCTTGTGCTTTTGTGGTTTCTAAGAAAGCATGGGAAAAGAATAAGCTTTTTGAGCTGAAAGTTCATATTACTGCAATGATGCTTTTCATATTAATGATCCTTGCTTTGAAAAGAATCCTACACTAATTTAAATAGCTACCATCTCACATGTAAAAAGCAAGTGAATAAAAATAGTTCATCTCTCATGAAGCATTCGCAGCAAACTAGATTCAATGTGTATAAAAATGCTACAGCTGAGTGTTTTCAGATGCAGGTGCAGATTTTGTTTCCCCATGAATAAACACTTTTCTGTTTCTTATTAAAATTAGATTGTGATGTTTGAGTTCGAAATGAATTCTGCCATTTTTACCCATATTTGTTTTTGCCTATAAAAGGTTCCTCATTTATTGAATTCAGAATAGTGATAGCTCTGTTGTTCGCATTGAAATTTTAACAATGCTCGAGGGAAACTCAGATCCTGGGTTGCAATCTTAGAACATGCACAGGAAGACATGGTCAATTATTTAATCAATTTGCCCGTTTTTGATAATATAACCATGTGGATGCACCTAAGAGCTTCTAAAGGAACTAAGTTGTTCTTTGTTTATTCTATTGGTAAGTAAGATGCTGAATTTATGATGAAGTAAAATGATACTACCTATGAATAGTTTTTAGGCATTTGATAGCATGAGGTCTTGATGCAGCGTACCATGTTATTTTCAATTAAGATTTACATAGTTGTAACAACTCTTGATTTTTATCATTAAGCAGTGAAAGATTAAATTGGAAGCATGTTACAATCACTTTTATGTGATTACTAGATTGCTATTTGTACCTAATTAATCATATTTTATACCTAATTGGCTCATGGAAGTCCACGAAATTTCTAAAACTAATAACATAGTCAAAATGGAAGCGGGACCATCTTTTCTTAATGTATAAGAGGTGGATGAGGTTTCAAATATTGATTTAGTTTCCAATATTTACAGAATTTATGAGGAAGTGAGCAGCTGAAGACCGTTTAAGCTGAAATTTCTTATGGTAAGATGAAGTTGAATGAGTTCAGGGTTCAATTCAAAGCCCTTATAATATTCACCAAGAATCACACACGTTACATGAATTTGAGGAAAAACATATCTAAGAAGGTATTAGGTTACATAATCATGCATGAAACATTTACAACTGATGGCTATGAATACATGAATGATATATATGTTGATATTTATATTTGATTGGTGGTCCTCCTTATGATGACATATGAGGCCTGCTACAAGTTCCATCTTTGGAGCCCCCAGAAGCATTGATGGATGTAATTCTGGTAGCATTGAGTGGCGGCTTCTTAGTTATAGCCTGCTGTTGTACATACTTCTCTTCAAACAGGATTAGATTCATAATTTAGTCAGCAGCCACTAAAAGAAAAACATGTTATAACAGCATATTTATTAATTCAAGAACACCCTACACAGAACACCCTATTAATTCCTCTGCATTGCCCTAGTTTATGTTGAATATGGTTTTGTATAGTTGTATGTTTTACGAAAGGTTTTGCCTGTCTCGTGCAACTTCATTCTTATGTCTTTAACGGGGACCTGGATGTTAAATGAAGTTAGGGGAGACAACAGCGACTAAGTACGATAAATCTAAACTTTCATTTTACATATCAATATGTCCTTTGCCTTTCAAATTCCTCAAGTATTTAAATTTCTCATATTTGATTTTCTCTCTTTATTTATCTTTATTTCACCATCTATGAGAAGCGAAGTTGAAGAAACTGATTTCATTTTTTTGGTGCTAGGATTTTGTGTATATGGTTACTCCCATTATGCTTCTTTGAAAAACATGTATACATTATTTTAAGAACGCAGAAAGTGTTTCTAACGATTGTTTCCAAATAAGCCCTTGATTTCTACTTAATACTTTGGGGATAAGACTTAGAGACATGTTCGATTGTGAGTTCGGTCGATGAATGAACTACCCCCATGCCTGAACGGATGTGACCATTGGATTCACTTCTCACTAATACCTCCACATGCTCTCGAGGTTTTTAGAGTCCATTGTGCGATGCCGGTGCAAAAGGCAGCCCGAGTCTTCACGGGTTGTTATTTGTTGTTTTATTCTTGTTGTCGCCAGTGCGGAAATGTGTCCATCATAGTTGTTATCTTATGGTTTGTCTTATTGCGGGAAAACTTGATCTTTGAAGGAACAAGTAGAAACTTTGCTCCGGGAGGACATAATTCTCAGAGGGAATTTGTGGGTAAGTCTAGTAGCCTTTGTTTGAAGCCGGCAATGTTGCGTCTCTCAAATTCATTGCTCATTACGAAGGAATCCTCCGGGAATGAGTTCATGATGATATGCGATGTTAAGACCTAAGAATGAGAAGCAGGTACCTTGTCTTTGTTCAGTTGGTGAAGATTTCTTTGGTTGGTTGGAGTTGATTCGGGATTCAAGTTAGACTCTGAGTAAGAGTTGAGTGGAGCGTTAACGCAGGGATTTTGTTGCGGAGTGCACAGAGTGACAAGGCTCATGATGTTCAAAGGGGATTGAGAGGTTCTTTTTTAATTTATTTTTATCGAAAGGCGAAAAATATATTAAACAATAGAAGAAAGTATAAGAGAATGAAAAGATTTCCTTTCTACATACAAGGCCGACAAAATTAAAAAAAGATCGAGCTAGGAAGCTAAATCTTACTTGATTAGAAGAAAAAGCGAAAGAGGAACCTTTAAAGGCTTTGGTACAAGCGACCCACAAAATCAGTAAAGTAAAATATATCCCACACCTCCTATTCGGATCCCTCTTTTTTTTTTTTTCAAAAAATCATGCATTTCTCTAGGGGATTGAGAAGTTCGTGTAAGGAAGAATTTCTTAGAACATGTTGAAAGGCATGATATTCATCAGTAAACCAGATCTTATGAAGCAGGCACAGGAGAGTTGGTCGTTTAGCATGTAGTATCGGAGTTGGTCGTTTAGCGATTTTGCCATTGCATATATTTAGTTTTGGGTTTCAACCCAGACCTACATTACATGGAATTTATTAAATAGTGGATGCTAGAGCATACTATGAGTTAAGTATTTTCTTTTATTGATACATTAAGGTACATGGTTTGTCATCTCATTCTTTAATTGTGAATCAGGAAAAGGTCCGTGGGGATGTTTCTAATAGTGAATAGGCAATGAAAGAGAAGTGATTAGATGCCCACGATGGGTGATCTGGAATCATGATGTTGTATCTCAAATTTCCTCCTGAGTAGTCGAGCCTCTGCTGTGATATAGCGACTCTGAAGGTCGAACACGGGGATGGGTTTTTCTCGCCTTTTGAGCAGATTTTGTAATCATGGTTCAAAATGGTGAGGCTTTCATTTGGATTTTCGGTTTTGCATGAAAAAGTGTGATTGTTGTCACTAGGATTAGTGGCAATGATTTTTAAAGCAAAGATGTGAAGGGAGGCTGAAGGCTTGGGTCACTAGATTGGTATCTTGAGGTTATAAAATTGTCGCCCAGGTTATTTCCTGCATTCGACAAATGACATATAGTCATTGCCAAACCGGATCTTTGTTTAGCTTTTAAAGCCAACCCTTAAAGCATTCCTATTTGAACCAGCATTCTTGAGCATTTAATGTTTCGATTGAAAATCTGACATTTAACCCTAATTTAGGTGGCTCGTAAATGATATATAATGAATGTCAGTGTATCTACCATTAAGAATACACTGAACCCTAAAGCATGTCAAGTATTGACCAAAGAAAATACATTATATAGCATTAAACCCTAGTTTGGCAAGTTTGAAACAAAAAAAATCTGATATCTATCCGTTAAAGCCGAGAGGAACACTGAAACCACCATTAACCAACCTAGCAGCCCTCCTCTTCAGGTTTGAAGCAGCCAAATATCATTTTGAGTTGTCATCCTCAAGGGTGTGTTTAGCAATCGAAAATGAAAGAGGAGAAGAGAAAGAGAGAAAAGCTTTGGAACCTTGAGAGTAGAAAAACTGCGTGGATTGAGATGTAGGGTTACAATTTGTCCATAAGGGGGCTTATATATCCTTACAAAATATGTGAAATACCAAAATAACCAAAATAATACGATTACATTGAAGGCAAAAGAGGAATTGCACAAAATGAAGTCGTTTGGATCCTAAAAGAGAACCAGCCTTTGCTATGCATAGTAATTTCGCTATCATAGCGAAAATTATGACATTCTTGAATTTGAATTTTCTCACATGCACGGTAATTTTAAGCTATGATAGCAAATTTTAGAAAGCTATCATAGAAATTTCACTATCATAGGGAATTGGGTCATAGCGGGAATTTTCGCTGGGATGTTTGCAGTCTCACTACCATTGCGGATGCGCGATCCTTGCGAAATTTTCGCTATGCCATAGCGAAAATTCTAGCCTTCTATTTTTGCCTTCTACATCCTCCAACCTGCATTTCATCACTTCCCGCTCGATATTTCTTCCCCCCAGGCTTGATGAAATCACCGAGAAGTCATGTGAACTCAGCATACAACAGCAAAATTACGATGTCAAGCTTGAAATGTTGGTGGAGGTTCACGAAACCAGCAAAACTACCAAAAACAACCTCGAAACAAAATTAGTAGTACTAATGGACCTGCACATGTCAATCGGCTTAAATAATATGATTAGTAAGCAAAAAGCACTCAAAACCTATCTTAAATAGGACTCAAAATAGCATTTTTTGGGTACTAATTAAGAAGGAGAAGGAGAAGGAGAAGGAGAAAAAGAAATACTCCAAGGCTACGAGGTTCGAACCTTGATAGGCGTCTTTCAACCTTTTGTTCCTATCATTGTGTGTTGTGTGCCAAATGCTAAAAAGGCAGTATTATCAGGTTTGCATGCCTAAAGGGTTTAAAATATTTATTCTTTTATGCATTTTAGTTTGTAGAATCTAAAGCAGTTCATACATGTTTGCTTGTAGCATGCTGGATTGATTCTTATTCTCTGTTTTAGCATATGTCATTATCTGGTACTATGGCACACACACAGCACATATTGTTAGGAAATTGACATAGAAAATCTTCCATTTATAAGAAGGCGTATTCCGTCCACACTTGATTTTCCTTATTATAACGATTTTCCTTTGTATTCCTAGATTGTGGTTATATTGATTGGTGATTGCTTAATTATAGGAGGGCTAGTAACAACTAAAAGCAATTATAGGAGAGATTAATGTGTAACCTAAGTCTACCTTCTGTATAAATCCTTCCTTGACATCAATGAAAGTAATTGGCCAATTCTCTTTTCCTTTTCATGGTATCAGACGGGGAACTAAAATCGACTCCATTGTACTTGGCGCTCTACCTTCTCGTGTTGTCTCGTCCTTCGACCTTATGAATGATTATGGAACATCAAAATCAGACGCATCAAAGTCTGATCTCTCAAACCCTTATTTCACTCACCACTCAGATCATCTAGGTTTGGTTTTGATTTCCAAACCCCTGAATGGAGATAACTACTCAGCTTGGCGCAGAGCAATGACCTTGGCTTTGAATGCAGGGAATGGGTGGGTTTTGTCAATAGCACCGTCAAAACTGCCGAAGAACTCCATCGATGACTATGTAACTTGGTCACGTTGCAATGATATGGTGCATTCCTGGATCTAACACTCTCAATCCTGAAATTTCAGACTCTGTAATCTATTTTACAACTTCTCATGAGGTTTGGGAAGATCTTTGGCGATTCTCCAGCCCGATACCTCGCATGTTGAATCCAGTAGAAAAATTGCCTACCATTGACAAGAGCAGCTTTCTATCTCAATTATTACACAAAACTCAAGAGCTTGTGGGATGAACTAGCTTCGTACAATGATGCTTCGAGCGGTGCACAGCAGGATCAACAAAGATTGATGCAATTTCTAAAGGGGTTGAATGAATCTTACGGCGCGATTAGGTAGGCGAGATACTTCATGAATCCTCTTCGCCCCACATCCGTCAACATATTCCTGCGTGTGCCAAGAAGAAAATAAACTTCTAAGTCGACACACTGCATTTTGCATATTCTAATTCAGTGTTGCCATGGCCGTAGAGAACAATCGGATGAAAACGATTCCGTTGGGAATCACAGTGAATCATTCAGGCGCTTCTCTGGCCCAGTTCCTACAGATCAGGTTTGATCAAAACAAGCGCGATTCGAGATTTTTCGAGGCGACCTCGGTCGCCTATTGTGAGGACATGGACACTTTGTTGAAGTATTATTAGGCTGCACGAATATTTGTCACACCACAGATTCTGGTCAGGCAGATTAGTAGTCCAGACCGGTTCAGGGACGCGAAGACTATATCTTGGGACTCTTTACTGATTTTTTTTTTAAAGCTAGGGCATATACCTGGGTATGGCCCACATCTTATAAAAGAATCAAAATATCATATACATATTTATTGGAAGAACTACCATCGAATTATTGTCCATCAAAATTCTGCCCCATATCTGCAGTCCCATTACAATACAAGCGTAATTTCTGATTACAAATCGGAGCGCGGACTATTGTGATGACCCTTCTTGGTATGTTGTGACTGTATGCGGATGTTTTCGAATGTCTTCTCACGTACCTACGGATTAAAAACCCAGTGCTAAGCTTTACGCTTAGTGGAAATATATCTTATCACGAGAAACACATGCGTTTAAATTGAATCCTGAATAACATAACCTGATATGAATATCGAATTTTTCGAGAATTCATATAACGGACTAATACATATACTTGTTATCATATAACAATTTTGCATACATTCTTATCCTTATAACAAACTTATGCTTGTTCACATCTCGTATCACGGGGCCGAACTTTTACTTATACTTATAACAAATTGCTCTTACTTGGGTCTTACTTATAGCAAACTTATTCTTATGTGAATCTTATACTCATAGCAGGTTTAATCTTATTCGGATCTTATACTTATAGCATTCGAATCTTCTACTTATAACAGACTTATTCGCCTCTGAGATCTCAGTAGGACACATACTTATTGATTCCTAGTATCGGGACGTATACTTATTCAAATCTCCTGAAGGGCATACACTTGAACCTGTCGGTGATACTTATCCGAGGATCTCGTGGAGTTCTGGAACTTATGCTTATACGAGTACTTAAACACGTATTGGTATTTATATCTGTTCGGATCTCCTTTAGGAGTTTCTGGAACTCATGCTTATCCTCTGGAATTTACATATATGTTCGGAGGTACGTAGGAGTATCACGAGATTACGGAATGTATCTTGGTATTCTGGAACTTATACTTATAAAGTACTCGTAGGTATTGCGAGGTTTGTCGAGATCAGAGGTATCGGTAGGTATTACATAACTTATTTTAGTACTTATTATCATACTTGTACTCGAGGCACATCCTTTATACTGGATCTTCTGCCTTTTCAGAGTTTATTACGATATTTTGGATCTTAATACGATATTACAGACATATATATGTATTTAATTTTATACATGTATTACAGACTATACATGTATTTCAGATCTACCATATCTTACAATTATATACGCATCTGGGATCTTATTCTTGTGAAAGGTACGTAGACCACAGGTAATTAAGACGAATCGGATCGTATGCATATGGGGCAAATCAGGACTTCTCACAGAGATCTTGACATTAGTCTTTGCGTGATCAGATCTTGGATTCATTATACGGAGTAAGCGTAGTTCACGACTAGACTTATCTTATTTCTGAACGTATTTTGCAGAATCAGAGTGCTAGTAGGTACTTTAAGGAGCTTATGCTTATTTTACTAATGCGAGTGCGAGTAGGTACTACGAGCCTTATACTTATTTTGCGTGCGAGTGCCCTTAGGTACTCTTTGGACTTGCTTTGTTTTACGGATCTGGGAGCACTAGCGTACCTCTGGACTTATATATTCTGGGACATGTATTTTAGATCTGAGTACGGGTGGGTGCCTACGATTACTCAGGATACGGGGTAGTAGGTACTATAGACAATCTGAGAGGTACATTCAAGATCTTTATCTTGTTCTTTATTTCGGTGTCTATCATATGTCTGTCGACTGCCTAGACCCGATCATAAGAAATGAGTGGGACGCCTTGTCACGATCTTGAGGTCTTGTAGCACTGTGAAATCTTAGAAGTGCTAATGAGTCTGGAGCACTAATCGAATCTTAGAACCTTAATAAAGTCTGAAGTACTAATCGAAGTCTTTGGAACACTAATCGGGGAGTGGAAGTACTAATCAGTCTTAGGAGCACTAATCGAGAATCTGTACTATTCGAGTCTTGGAGCACTAATCGAGATCTGAAATCACTATTGAGTCTTAGAATATAATCAGTCTTTGAAGCGCGGTGGAAACGATCCACTCATTCATTCTTTGGTCTAGGTAGTCATACTATCATATATCTTTTAGACGATAACACAGCATCTTTATCCACGTGCATTGTTCATGACATATGGCTTTTCATGTTCCATGTTCATGTTGATTCGTTTCAAGTTTTCCATATCATATTCGGGTTTCATACCTATTCCATAAGCATTTGAATCTTATGCGGTATGATGCCTATGTATTCACATTATTCGTAGCATTCTTGTCCCTCAATGAATCTATTTTTCTTAGAATTTGAATCAATCCAATCGGATCATCGAAAATAAAGGATTATGGCATTTGCATGCCCCGACTATTCAATTCTGATTACAGGGACAGTTGCATTACTCATTTTCCAGGTTTTAATATCATATTTGACACTAGATCTTTTGTACTCATTTAAATCTAAAGTGCTAAAGGTTCTCAACTGGAATCACCCAATTGAAATATGAAACTAGAATCGTCAGAGAAAGCGAGCTGGACTATATGAACTCTTGATACGAGAGTGGCTTGCACATGGCCCCACTTTGAGTGAATTTTGGGCCACTTATAGTCAGGAATTGAAGGTATCTATTTCTAAATGTTTGGTTTTCCTTGAAGTCTATTTTAATTAGTATGAATCACTCAAATCGGATAAAAATGAGCAAGTTATGGTACAAATACGAAAACTGGTTGAAATAGGAAGCATTGAGGCATCATGTCTTGGTACACCCTTGACACCATCTTTGGGGTACATGTTGGCTCAAAATGACTAGAACCTAACATTTACCGGTACATGTTCAAGGTGTACTGGTACATGTCTCAATGCCAGAATGTGTTTTGTTCCATTTTCCATGTTGCTGCCATTCAACTCTACTTCTCCTTTACACATCAAAAACAAATTTCATATCTCTCTTGTAACCTCTTTTCTACTCAATTCTCTTTCAATACTTATCTTATTTAAAAATCCATTATGAATTCTCTTAAACCCACTATAATATGGATCCTAACCCGCACATAACTAACATGTAGATTAGTTGAGTTTTATTCTAAGCTCCTAACTCAATTACTTGTCATTAGACTATAAATCCATCCTCGAGAGGATTTCCTTATACTTCTTGTACTATTATGGTTTTATCCGCTACTTTCCATAATTATTAGGTTAGGATGAAACCTAGTAAAACTTCCCTAAGTTGGAGACAACTAATAACCATACAATTTAAGAAGCTCATTCAAAGCACAAAGCCCATGTAGTTCCATACAATTCCATACTTAAGTTCAGTTTCCATACCTTTTTGGCCTTCCTTTCCTCTTCTCTTTCTTGCTTCTTCTCTTCCTCTTCTCTTCTTCTCTCATTCTCCCGTAGTTTTGAGCTCTCACCCAGAAATGGAGACCAATTTTAGTCTTAAATAATCTCTCCTTAGGCCTTGTTTGGCTATCAAAACTACATTTTAGGTTAAGTTTCTTTATTCTTTTAAGCCCATAACTCTTCTATTTATAAATAAACTTATTTATTTCATTTTGGCCTCAAGTATCTTGTTAACTTATGACTTTTAAGTCTCTTTGGATAAATTACAATTTATCCTTAAATCTTGTAAATTCAGGGTCTCTCGTTAACACATTCGCATTTAACTCTGAAACATTCAAATTATGTACAAAATACCTAAACATGTCAAAAAGCGCTGGGTATATATTTTGGAATGTTACAAATATCCTCGAGGACACTGAAAGGAAGAACATGTTGCCATTTTAGCGCCACAAGAGACTCATACGTGGCTAATCAGAAACGATTACGATGGTCTGAAACAAGATGATGAAACAAGATGGTGATTGGAATCTCGGAGGCTCACGACTCAACGGCTACTTGTCCACTTCTAAATGACAAAGATGAAGGTCCTGAGTTCTTCGACGAAAATCTGGTTGTAAATGAAAACTAGGTTTAATACAAAATTCCTTCTCCTCATTGGATCATCAAATGCGGTCTTGAATCATATCCTCTTCATCTCAAAAATTGTTCTTGCATGAAAATAAAAATGTTTTCATTGCCTCAGGAGTGTGTTTAGTGAAAAGGCTAACATTGTCGCTATAGGATCCTTCTCAGCTAAACTCTATTTATTATACAGCGTGATGTATTATGTTTACCTACATTCAAAGTCGATTTAATGTCGGGTTAATTGGTGAATGAGGAGCACAAAGATTATTCAATGACATTTTTCCCTCATTGGTGTGTTTTGTATGATCTGGCTACAAGGAGGATGATTGGTTTGGGTAAGCAACGTGATGGATTGTATTACTTAGCATCTTTAACAACAAGGAAAATCGGGACCTTCTCGTTCATCACGAACCACCAGCCTGACACGCAGCCTCACCACCTCATCTCCTACTAATCCTATATGGCTTGCATAGTCGTTTAGGGCATGGCTTCCCATTAGTAAAGTTTCATTGCTAAGAAACTTTTTAAAATTTTCAATTCGATCCTAATAGCACCCTATTTGTGCTTTGGCAAAGCAGCATCGTTCTTATTTTAGTGTATTGAAATCTCATCAAAAAAACCATTTGAATCTTATTAGATTTGCGACATTTGGGGTCGTTATAAATATTCTTCACTTTAAGTTACATTATTTCCTTACTATTGTTGATGATTACCTGCTTCACTTGGATTTTTAAGTGAAACATAAGATGAAGCCTGACCTCATATAAAACATTTCTTTAGTTATGTTTCCACTCAATTGAATCATATCAAAATTTTAGAAGTGACGGTGGAGGAATTCCCTTTCCTCGATCCTTTTTCCAAGATGTGTTCTTTTCAGCCTCTTGTGTTTACCATGACAAAATGGGTGGTGGAGCATAAACACCGCCACATTTTACACAAGTTGCGGGCGAGGGTCAAACCGACTCCATAATCAATTTTTGGAGAGAATCGCCTCACGCAGTCCATATCATCCCAGCGAAAGCACCTTCACTAGTTCTCTTTCAAAACACCATTTGAGCGCCTTTATAAAACCACCCTCTTACTCTCCTCCGTGTGTTTGGTTGTCTACGCTTATGCTATCAATGTCATGTTTCCCATAAGTTCGATCACTTGGAGTACCATTACTTGTATCTTCATTGGTTATCAGTTGGACAAAAGCTTATAAATTGTTCAATCTATCCACAAAAAAAATATTCACTGGGGATGTTCATTTTATGAAAATCCTTTCCTTATGCTTCCTCACGAGTTTGTGCTCCCTCCACTCTAGTTTGGGCTATTCTTGGGGCTGATTCCTACTCGATTCACGGCCTAGCTTCCTCTTCTTTTGTACTTTAGACCGGACACACACTTTAAATGCACCCTTCTCTTCCCCACGATTTCTAATCTCCCTCATCTAATGATGAAGCAGACCAATGAGCATCCGCTACTTGGCTCCTTTCAAGCCTACACTAAGTCGCCTAAGGATGCACCTTCGCGCCGTAGCACGTTCGACACCTCATCATCCCTTCCTTCATCTCAGATCCTTACTTCCTTCTTCATCCACTCCCTCAGACCCATCATGACTCTACCTATGCATGACCAACCGAACTAAGCCCCTCCCGTCCTCGATCGCTCCCATAATCCACATGAAACTCTGAGGGATTATGCATGCTCTCACCTCCTGCGCTTGCTCGACTAATCTCCTTCCTTGCTTCTAGATTCAGGGCTAAGGTACACATTATCCATATTGTTATGTTTCATATCCACATTTACCGACCTGCACATCGCTCTTTTATTTGAGATCGGTCGAATCCTGAGCACAAAATTATGAAGTGAATCCTCTATCTGAATGGCGGGAAGCCCAATCACGGTCAATTACGCGGGCTCTAGGCTAATGGTACTTGGACTCACATCTCTTCCGGCAGGGAAGACATCGATAAGTTGTCGATGGGTCACATAAGATTAAGCATCGTTCGATGGATTGATTGAAAGCGTCTGGCCAGATTGGTGCGAGGGTTCACACGGTGAAGGGTGTCGATTATCAGGATACTTTCTCTCCCACTGCCAAAATCATCACCGTTCACTGTCTCCTTGCCTTGGCTGCTACTCGAAGGTGGTCTCTTCACCAATTGGATGTTAACAACGCCTTCCTTCATGGCGATCTTCATGAAGAGCTTTACATGTCACCGCCACCAGGGCTTCTGAGATAGGGGGACGAAAACTTAGTGTGTTGATTACATAAGTCATTGTATGGCTTGAAGCAGGCATCTCGGCAGTGGTTTTCAAAATTCTCGGAAGCTATTCGCGTTGCAGGGTATATTCAATCTAGAGCTGACTACTCTTTGTCTTTGGAATATAAAGCCGTCCTTGGCTTTACCTCTGATATATGTTGATGATATTTTGATTGCACTAGAAATGATCACATCGGTATTAACGCGATCAGAAATTCTGCATAGTCAATTTCATCTTAAAGATCTTGGTGATTTGAAGTATTTCCTTGGCATTGAAGTATCTTCTTCTAAGAATGGGATTTTCATTTCCCAGCGTAAGTATCTTTAGAAATCATTAGAATGCGGGATTTATTTGGAGTGTGACTTTATTGATATCACATGGAAGCGGAGTTTGAGGCAATACGATAAGGTGATTTACTCAAAAGATCAGGTCATTAGAGTTGGTTGGTAGATTGATATATCTTCCTGTCTCAAGGTCGGATATTACATATTTTAATACATGTCATAGAAGGTTTATGCATCGACGTAAGCTTCACATGGAGGCAGCACTTCGTGTTGTGCGCTATCTTAAGAATGCTGTTTTGGCGAGTTGTTCCTTCTCATCAAATAGTGATTTCGGGTTGCGAGCCTATTGTGATTGATTGGGCGGGATGTAATCACTGAAGATCGACCACGAGGTTCTTGTGTCTTCCTTGGCCTCATTAGTCTCATGGAGATCGAAGCGTCGAGAAAACAATGTCGCTTTCTTGGTTGACGGGAATATCGTCTTTATGGCGAGGTGCTTGTGTGGGATTAACTTGGCTAAGATACCTTCTCCAAGATTTGGGATCTTGCATCCAGGCCTACATTGTTATCTTGCTGTGACAAAGTTGCATTGCATATTACGGCAAACCCGGAGTCTTTCATGGCGGACCGGACACATTGAAATGGATTGTCATTACATCAGAATAAGATTCAGATGGATCGTTGCTACAAGATTCGAACTACGCATCAATTAGCGGATCTTTGACTAAAGCTTTGGGAAAGATGTCTTTACTTCTATGATTTGCAAGTTGGGAGTCACGGGGACATCCCTCTCGAAGCTTGAGGGAGTGTTGAAATTAACAGAAATCTTCCGTTTATAGAAGGCGTATTACATTGCGCGGTTTCCTTGTATAAAAGTTTTCCTTTTGTATTCCTAGATTGTAGTTATATTGATTGGTGATTGCTTAATTATAGGAAGGTAATGTGTAACCTAAGCTTAATTATAGGAGAGATTAATGTGTAACCTAGATTACATATACTTGTCTTCCTTGGCGTATTGAAAAATAGTCGACGATTCTCTTTTCCTTTTCACATATTAGTCAACTTTGTCTGACCTAAAGGAGATCTTCATTTTCCTTTCCAAACCCCGTTGTTCGCTTATCACATTATGAAAATTGATCAAGTTTTATAGACTATACATGAATAAATAGTAGATAATGTGGAAGATTAGAGATAAATACCCCATATTCGATTTAATTTGATATGATAAATTTATTGTGTAGAATGACAATGATATCATATAAATTTATTGAATTGGGTGTGGTTGAGACCAAAGAAGCTAGAGAGATGCATTAAGGCAGCAAGGCACGTGGGAGCTCCCTACAGTGTTGCATGGAGATTTTAGAGATGTCCAAAATGACTAAGAAGCCAAAAATGCAAGACAGTCGACTTACTCTCATGATATTGTCTGGTCAGGTTCATATTTCATGATCATTCCATCAAGAAATATGGTATGAAAATGAACTACTCTTTACCATTTCTCCAAGTTGTTGGTTTAAGTCTTCTTTTTCTTTGTTATCTTTCATGTTTTTTCAAATAAGTTGTGGCCCAATGGAATCTCAATGGTACATCAAATTTTCCTTTTCTATAAGAACGTAATTTTTGGAGTTTATTTTATTGGAATAAATAGAGTAATTAAAAAGCACTGATCTAGAACTACTATTTGAGTTGAGTTTGTGTTTTCTCCCTTTAGTTCAAATATTCCTTGATTAGAAGTTATAAAAGAACTGATGGTTGCGGCCAAGCTCGAAAAGGGACAAAAATTGTCCTGAAATATGTACACACCCGAATCAGTTCAAATTGTTTGGAACAATTGTTGTTTAATTATAAGATTGGAAATATGTTTATGTTTGAGATAAAGATGGTGTAATTGTCCATTTTCCTGATAAGCTTCTTCAACATCAAACAACAAGAATTTGGACCTATTTGGTTCTATCCTATTGATGGCCACACTTGGTAGTGGCTAATGGTTGCATGATGGTATGTGTGACCCCCTTGGGGACCTAAGCTGGGGATTGGCACATGGAGGGCCTCATGGACCAAACCCAAGGGAGCATGGGCTTGCGTTCGTTGGAATGAGAAGCACATGTTCAAGAGGAACATGATGGTTGTGAGGAGAGACACATGTTCAAGAGAAACATGATGCTTGTGAAGGGAGACACCTGTTTGGGAAGTGATGTAACTGTTGCAAGAGATGCCTAGATCACATAAAGCCTCTCCTCTCATTGCAAACACACATGTTAAGAGGCTGGAAAGTGTGAGAGTATAGGAAAAGTGTGTGTATGTTTTATTTTGAGTTCTCTTTGTAATGACCAAGTGTTGAGACGCTAGCTGAATTTTTGTTATCTTGTTAATGCGAAAATACAAGGTTTGTGAAGAGTTTTTTCCTATAAATGATGTTTTGTCTCGTTTACTTTGCTTTTGAAAGCAGAAGAAAAGGATGAAAGCTAAGTTTGGTAACTTAGCGCCGCACGCACTAGCACAAAACTGGTAGCTCGTTTTGGGGGTGTGGCGGTGCTCATTTATTGATGTTTAGTCTCCCTCTTTGAGAGTGTGTCTTGTGATAACAAGATTAGGGTGATCACGTTGTAGATGTGAGATGTAATTCACTTTCTGTTTTTGGTTTCTACGTGTCTTTTTCCTCTTCTATACCATCTTGTATTTATGTTCGGGACCTTGGTAGGAATGGGCTTTCTCGAGGATGTTTAGGTGTCGAGCTTCAACATAGGGCTCTTATAATGGGATCAACTTTTTCAATATATAAGTTTCTCTGCCAGACTTTTTCTTTTAGTAAAGCGACCTAGAAACTTGCCTTCTTAGGAATTTTGCTTATGGAATCACATCTTCATCCTTCTCCATTTTTCTTTTCTTGCTCTTCCTTTTCTAATAAATATACACGACATTGGAATTTTTGGGAATCTTTTAAGTGCCCCACCACGGGATCTTTGCTAGGTAGAATAAAGATGAGAAGAATCTTTGCTCTCCATGGATCTAGCAATAGTTCTGAGGCTCGAATTTGGGTTTGATGTGAGATATTCTTTGAGTGCAGATTTATTTCATGCACATCTTTGCCATTCGTTTATAATACATTTATTATTATAAACGAGATTTTTACTGCATATGGCCACGACCGAAACAAATGCAACTCTGAAATCCATATGACCGTCATTGCGTTTATAATACATTTATTATTATAAGCGAGATTTTACGCTTCTACGTACGGCGAAGCAAATTGCAGCTACAAAATCCTTATGGCCGTGGCTAGAACCAAATCCACGGCTATATAAGTGAAGCGTAGTCTGTGACTATGAAGAGCCATATAACCGCGGTTACTATTGATCATGGCCATAAATAGCCTATAGCCAGGGACCAGGGTCGCTCTAACCGCTACTATAGCCTATAGATACCCACAATTAGACTTTCCCGCGTCTAAAACGTTTGTCCACGGTATCTATGGCCATGCCTTGCCGCAGTCCACTTTCTTTGCAGCTATAAGCTATATTGCATTATTCTAACCTTTAGCCGAATTCGGTATTTGGGTCATAGACTCCGGCTGCTTATAGTGAGCCTTATAAATTAGTTTAATTCTGTTTTTTCAAAGAATTTGTTTATCATCGATCCATTTCAAATGTCTTAGAGTGTTTGATAGTAAAGTCTCACCTAATAACTATAGTTTAATTTGACAGGGTGGATCAAGAGGCTATTAAATCTTCAAAGGAATTGAAACTACTTTTGTAACTAATACATTAGTTTAATATTATCACTTACTCATAATTAAAACGATCTTGCAAATGTTGATCCTATTCTTGTTGATAGAATTACTACAAGGCGGACTACGAACCCTTTGTAGGCAAGTATTAACCCTTTAATCATATCATTGAATTTTATATTATCTTTACAACCACTATTTTGTGGTTTGATCCCTAGTTGTATTTCTATTGTGATGATTGAAGGTCTGTGTCTTTCAATGTCTCACAAAACTGATTGAAACTATAACTTGACTTTCTTTCTTAAAGAATATAGATGGTTGTTGTTTTGGAATTTCAAAATTACTTAGCATCACATAACTCAAAACTTGGAATTTGTATTGAGGACCATAATAATCATTAGAGAGTGTATGAGAATGAATTTTAATGTAAGACAGGGGATGCATTTTGACTGATGAAAGAGGGATGTGTCTCTCTGGAACCTCTTTCAATAGTTACAGGATTTTGAAAATAACTTTGGACTTCTTACATTTTTCTAGATTGTTGAATAATTTATAGAATATATATATCTCATATATATATTGGCAAATCAAAAACTTAAGAACTTCTGAGTTGATAATGTCTTGACTATATTCTATCTACGTGGTCATACACACACATGATTTGGCTTTGTTTTCTTTTCTTTCTTTCATTTTATTTTTTTAGTTTTGGGCATTCAACATTTAGCAAAGTAAGCAGGTGTTTAGCGATACTAATCTTCTGATTTGTTCTCTCTTTGCGAGATAGATCATGTCATTGCAAGTATTTATCATGTGTTCTAATGATTAACACATTTACTATCTTTTTTATAATCGATACTTCTTATCATACGAGAAAAGCCTTAGAAGTTTCTTTGAGCCTTTGTATGCCACGAGGTGTGTTCCATGGTCTTCTGCATTCCATTCTTAGAAAGTGTACTGCTTCTGCCATTTGGACCAGTCGCAATTGATTTGGATCATCCGAGAACAAATGAAAATTGGCCACGGATCTTTAACTAATAATTCATCAGGTAACTTGATATGCTATTATTGTATTGAGGAAAACAGTTTAAACTAATATCATTGGTACCCTTGAAACTGGTCTGGGATTGTAAAGTTTCAATCGCTCCTTAATAATTGATCAATATGATAACTATTATGTATCTATTAAAAATAACATTATTAAGAATTTTAAAATGTTTTGATTCATTGATTGCTCCAATTGTTTTTGCATTATAATTTGGGTGGTATGTATAGATAGATAAGCGAGTATAAAAACAGGCCAATAATTCCATGTTGATCTCCATGCTTTAAAGGATGCCTTTTATACAAGTGATGGGAAGAGTATGGTCCTAAATATCTACAAGGTTTTAGATGAGTTCTTACTACTTCTTGATACTTTGTACTAATTCCTTGGTAATCAAATTTTGTTGTTTATAAATCTAATTCAGATTTGCAACCATAAATTAACCTCACTTAGGTGGTGTTTGTTTTTTGACTTAATGCTAAAAGCTATTAAGCTTTCAGCATTAAGCTGTTTGTTTTTTTAAATTTTTATGACTTATTGCTGAAATTTTTTTAAAAAGTTTTGAATAGAAAAAGTGAAAATATTTGGTTTTTTCTATTAAAAAAAAGTCATTTTCCACTAAAACAAGAAAAACTTTATCGTTATGACAAGGAGAGAGAGCTAACAATACACTACTATGGATGACAGCGAGAGGTTTGAACAGCGATACATCTCGACCAACTCATTTATTTTTTCAATTCCTAAACTTGTCTCATTTAAAAAATTAAACGGGGCGAGACAGGGATGGTAAAATTCCCAAACCAGTCAGTTCATTTTGATTTTGTTTTTATTTTTATTTTTATTTTTTTTTATTTTTATTATATTAAAATTAATATATTTCATAAAAAATAAAAAATATTATAATTTCATAAATTATTTATTAAAAAACATTCTAATAATTATTATTATTTATATTAAAATATAAAATAAAATAATAAAATTATTTTTAAATATAATCGGGCGAGTGGGGTAACAATGCACCTTTAAATCGATTACAATTAAACCAAAGCTGTCTCATTAAGAGAGAGGCGGGGCGAAATACTGAAATAAATTCTATCATGGCTGCCATCCTTACTAACTCCCAATGTTAAAACAAACAACTTAATACTTAATGCTATTAAGTATTATTTAGTATTAAGCTAAAAAAAAGTTCTATTTAGCATTAAGTAAAAAAAACAAACACCACCTTAATGTTTGAATTCTGATCTATAAAAATATTTAAAATTTTAGTGGATTAAGCCACTAGAAAGCATTGATGGATGTAATTCCTATTGAATTGGCATGACTTCTTGAAAAGCTATACCCGCGCGTGCATCTTGCTCTACAAACATGATTAGATTCATTATTTGGTAATTAGCCTTATAAAGTCTTTGATTACGTCTTTTCAAGGAGAATTTGTTTATTAATGTCGTAAAATCTGTATCTAAGTTTGTTTGATATTAAACTCAAACGATATCTATGAACGATCTTGACGACCTATGGATCGAGGAAATCTTAAATCTTCAAAAGGATGTCAGCTATCTTTGTAAGTAATCTATTAGGTTATATTATTTAATACTATCACCCTCATTTTCCCTTACCAAAACGATCTTGCTAATATTGATCTTGTTAATGTTGATAGAATTACTACAAGGCAAACTCTAAACTACTTCAAGCGAGGATCACCAACCCTTGATCATATCATTGAATTTTATATTATCTTCACAACCCCTTTATTTTTTGTGGTTTCACTTCCCTAGTTAGTATTTCTATTGTGATGTCCCGAAGATGCAAAGTGCTTTCAATGTCTCACAGCAATTGAAAGCAGAATATCTGGCCCCTAGTATGTTAAATCCTTTGTGATAATGAATTTAATTTGCTCTAGAGTTAGTACTATAACACCGATATTATTTCTTGAAGAATATATATATGGTTGTTGTTTTGGAATTCCAGAATTACTTAGCATCCACAGACTCAAGGCTTCGAGTTTGGTAGGGACCATAATAATCATTCGAGAGGTGTATGAGAGATGAATTTTAGAAGTGGGCGGATGCTTGTTGGCGAATGAAAGAAGGATGGGTCTCATCCTAGAGTTCTTTAGATAATTCTTGGATTTTGAAAATAACTTTGGATTTCTTGCATTGTTTTGGATTGTTGAATAATTTATAGAATATATAGATTATTTTGGTATATCAAAACTTCAAGAACTTAAGAGAGTTAATAATGTCTTACTTGTGTTCTTCTCTATCTCACGTGGTCATACACATGATTTGGGTTTTTGCATTTTTCCAAGCCTTGACAGTGTAAACATATATGGTGGTTGGTAGTACTTATGTCAATTCAAGTAATTATGTGTGTTCTAATGATGCTTGTTACTATCTTTTATAATCTTGAGACTTCTAATATGTCTTGAGGCTGTGACCCTCATATGCAAGGAGCATCTTTGTTTGCATTACATAAAAGTGCCTTCAAATTGAAAAATTATTTAGGTTGACATGGAGGGTAACTTGATCTTACATTGTTAACATTGAAAGCAGGTTAATCGAATATAATTTGTACCACGCCAGGCAGTGCAGGATACGCAAAATTTCAATTATTCTTACATGCAATATTTTAACAGTACATAACTTGGCTACTACTATTTAAAATATATCTAATAAGAATTTGGTTGCCGAACTTGCATTTAACAAGTTGAGATTTTTGTTCTTGTCATCCTTTTACCCAACCATCTTGTCCATCTAGATAACTTGTTGGAAGTGTCCATGGAGTTTGAATTATTCCATGATGATCAGAAACTTCTAGCATCTCTCTAAGGTTATATCACCATTAAAGCTTCACAAGTTTTTGTGCTCCTATATACCTTGAATTGTAATATTAAATGAGCCGAAGTGTTGTATTTACTATGCTTTTTTTCATCCCAGGCTGTGTCGCAAGCAATATTTGAATAAAACAATGGAGGAACAGGACTTTGACTATCGATCGAGCTAGAAACAGGCCACTTATATATATATATATATATTTAATGGGTAAAAGATGGAATATTATTGAAGCCAAAACAACGAGGCCCGCCAACTCAGAAGGTATCTGAGGTATACAACCGAGCGGTTAACGGGGAAAACAAAAGAAAATGAAAGGAAAAGGCAAAGAAACACCCGCTGACCCTGGTTACAACCCGTCCATATCAATAAATCCATGGAGAGACTCAAATATTTACGTAATATGGACTTTGGACAAGGCGCAAACTAAAAATAAAAAAAAGTCATTCCAATCTATGAGGCAGAACACGCTCATCATCAAAATCAATTTGTTTCTCTCATGCGAATGGACTAGAGCAAGCGGAGAGGAGGGTGAATCAACTTCATGAAACCATTTCTCGGATGCTTGGAACTATGGAACATCAATATTGATGAGTTCTAGAAAGAACATCTAATGCAACATAAGGAGGCTGAGGATTTTGGATGGACACTCCTCTCGTGGTACCTCCATGCAGCCAGTCTACTTTAGACAGAGAAAAGCAAAATGTACTGAAGCAGAGGGCGGAGTTGATAAAGCTAGTGGAAATGTGATTGCTATTTGTGGCGCCCAAAGCCGGGTTGTCGTTGACAACCAGTCAACTACGGAATAATCGAGTGGATGTGAGTGGCTTGAGCACACCACTCATAATCGGGCAGAGTCTCCTTTAATGCGGGGAGCTCTGCCCAGACACAAACTTGTCCCTGACAATCAACTTATGACCACATCGGGTTCATATACAATTAAAATGAGTAAAATGGTCACTTGAATCCTGCATTAATACTCATAACAAACATATCCTAACCAAAATATACTGTGGTTCAAGAGTTTTTACAGTACCACTCTAATTCTACATATATTAAAATTTACAATTCTAATACATGTTATACAAATCAAAGCCTAATTCGGCTTTCTTCTCAGCGACCTCTAATGGTACCGCCTTTGAATCTATCCACTGTACTGAAATAGTGATCCTCGACGAGAGTGAGCAAAGCCGATTGAGATAATTTCTCGCAGGTTACTCACACTTTAAGTGCACATGCATGACAAAGCAATCCCGCATTGACAATTTCCTTGAGCCATACTCGAATGTCTGAGGCCCAATCCATGTCAGAGTCCTCAGACTCCCTCACATATACTAAGTCGAATGCGGTAAATATCTGATTTTCAAAACAAAAGCTTTTTGTGCTTTCGAGAAACCTCTTGAGTTGGTAAAATGTTGGACACTACCCTCAGGAGCCAATTCTTTGGATAACTCTCAAAGCAGTCTGGTCCCTCGTCCAAGTGATACGTGAATCTCCCTCCAAGGCAATTCTTCGAGGAAAATCTTCCTTGAAATTCCTTTCACAAATATTTTTCATTTTTGTTTCATTTCATATCATGCACTCACTCTAATATTCTAGAGGTGCCAGTGCATATGGAATGCATGATACCGATCTGGCTGTTTATGCTAATATATTCGCATGCATATATATTAATACTAATAAATCATGTCATGTTATGCAAATTTTCTGTAAATACACAAGAAAATTAACTCACATGGCTAATTAACAAGCACAAATAATTCATTTTTGAATCACTTAACAAAACCTTTTTCACAAAATTTACGTGTCACTATTCACATGAGCAATTGAAACCCTCGAGTTCTTGTTCACGACATATGAAATAGAATTTTCTGCTCGGTTCAAGCTTTTGAGGCCCAGAATTTAAGCTAAAACAAGCCTCGGAACATTCTGCCATTTACATAGCTCTTAGCCAAAGATTAGCATAAGTGGAAAAGATCCTCTTTGAGTTGTCGAGACTCTGACCGATGTCGCGTGGCCCTGTGCGTCGTGACTTGCTTCTTGCTCAGGTGAGGCAGACGATTAGGACGATAAAAATCTGAGAGAGAATTGTGCTTCTCTCTCAAAACTCAAATCTGCACCTCCTTGCATCTCACTCCCGACCCTCACGTTTTGGTCTTTTAATCTTGGAAGATCAACATTCCAAGTTGTCTTATTGTTAAAACTTTTCATTTAATTAAATGCATTGTGTCCTTAACACAGATTTTTGACAACGGCACTATCTGGCGATCCATTCCATCATCTCTCTACTCATGAAACATGTGTCACATAAGTACATGTAGTGGGTGACTTTGTCACATCACATGTCCTCTCAAACTGGATTTTATGGCACGGCGCTCAGTTGCCTCAGCGTCGAAATTTCAAGCGTCTCGAATTACAAATAAATTCACGCGTGGCAATTGGAATTTGAGCGATTCCAGCGGTGAAGTCAATTTCATCATCGAGATCTGAAAAATTTCTAATTTTTGCGAAATGACCATTTTACCCTTTTTCTGAAAAATTGAATTTTCTCGGGTCTTACATTCTCCGCCAGCCAAAAGATTTACGTCACAAATTACGGACAATCGAGAAGCGACTCACATGCATAAGCGTGTCTTCTATAAATGCGTAAGCTAGTCATTTAAGTGGTAAACAACTAAACCACGTACCTTCGTCCTAAACAGAAAGGGATGGAGTGGCCATGCTCGTGTCTCGCTCCCACGTTGACTCCTCATCACGGTATTTGCCACTGCGCCTAAAACAGCCTCACGGTCTTGCGTCGCAAGACTGATCCAACCTCCACAATGCACACTAGTCCAAACTCCCTCGAAGGTCTCATCGTGTCAACCTCGATCTCCCCAATCCACTACATGGTGGATGCGGGTGTACCTCAGCATGGGACGTGAAATACCTCGTGGACACGACATGCTAGGCGGTAAAACCCAATAGGTATGCTCACGGTGCCTACCACTCGAATCTCGAAGGATGATAAACCTCGCGTGCTTCCATAAACACCGGGCAGAACTACTCCTCTCTTGGCGTCACGCTTTAAGAAAGGCGTGATCCTCGACCACCGAGACTCTAAAAGGTCGGCGTCATACATCGGCCATAGCTCTTACGCCGGCTGGCGTGAGAGAATGTTGTTGTATCAGCTCACCTTCTGGGTCTGACAAAGCGGTGGGGCTCTCTCCGCCCTCAGTCCTGATAAAGCGGTGACACATGGCACCTCATTACAATGCCTCATGGTGCCATCATATACTCTTGTGCTTGTTGTTGTAGGCGAGAATTCACTAAGAGCAAGTTCTCTTCCTAGCTACACTTATGATCCGGGATGCATACTCATGACATGTCCTCTAACACTTGCATAGTCCTCTCCAATGACAGTTCAGTGTGGGTGGAAAGTTAATACTCATGGTCGATCGTGCCATAGCCTTTAAAACTCTTAGAAAGTCTTGTAAACCTCGGGTGCTCTATCGACACTATGGATCTTGGTACTCCGTGTAGTCGGACTATCTATCGAATATACAGCCCCCGAGCCAAATCTCTCTCCAATATGAAGGTCATCGCAAGGCTAAAATGTACCGACTTAGTGGCCGGTCCTTTATCGCACCAGCATCGACCACGTGCGCCATGGCAACCTACGATCTCTGGCAGTGTATGGCAGCTGACCTCCCGAGGTCTACAATCAGCGGCTGACCCGATGGATGAATCAGCCTAATCCATGTCATAGACTAGCATCCATATCTGCGAGTTCTTGGAAACCACCCAGCACCCGATGCAATTTCGAGGGGTATCGAATCTCGAGTCACTCTGGGCTCATCCGCTCAGCTCTAAGTCACGTGATAACCATGATGTGATGTGTTTTCATCTCAGTGCTCAGGCTCACATCTCTCGACTCTAAGTCTTCGTGATAACATGGCCAAGGTGTTTTCATGTCGAGTCACTTGAGCTCCTATCACTCAACTCTAAGTCTACGTGATAACTTGACCGTGTGTTTTCATCTCTCGGGCAACAAAACTTTTCGGCCTACACTACGAGCCTCTTATATCCACACAGAAATTTCGGATATCTCCATAGGTCTCTTACACCCACACAGAAATTTCGGATAACTCCACGGGTCTCTTACACCCACACAGAAATTTCGGATTTCTCCACGGGTCTCTTACACCCACACAGAGATTTCGGATAACTCCACGGTTCTCTTACACCCACACAGAGATTTCGGATAACTCCACGGGTCTTTTACACCCACACAGAAATTTCGGATTTCTCCACGGGTCTCTTACACCCACACAGAAATTCAAGATAGCTCCTCGGGTCTCTTACACCCACACAGAAGAAATTCGAGATATCTCCCTGGGTCTCTTACACCCACACGAGTGGGACCTCTCACACAGGTCTTTTACACCCACCTGGGACCTTTCGGGATACTAAGCGGGTCTCCTTCACCCTAACTCCAGACTTCTCACCTTAGGGGATTAGCATTACTACGCTGCTCGACACACATTAATTACTCTTCATTTCCTTGTGAACTATGAGTCTTCGTGGGCGTATTCCTAGACAAACCAGCCCACGCTCCTTCAGAGTGGTGGGCCAACCATACCATGCACCCACACCCAGAGCTCAGCTGCGATGTTAAGTGCACATGAGCGCAATGATGCCATGTTGGCGACCCCCCGATCCGGGGGTCCGCCGCAATGAATTTCGGGAATCTCTATCCTGATCAGGCTTATCGGGTCGACTCGCCCACATTCTAGGAAGAACATCCACACATGGCTTCTCTAAAGGCCTCAACCTCTAAGCCCAAACCTATCACCTGAAGATGCATTTAATGAACATGATGCGTTAGAAAACAATCACGGGTATAAAGCGTACCTGCATGTCGTACATTGCATAACAAGCCTCGTACCATGGGGCCTTTGCCTCCCCAGACAATCTCGCCTCATATGCCCAAGGTTGGCGGCAATGGTAACACGTCATCTTGCTGACTGCCACAGAGACTCTCGGCTGCGCCATCTTGTACTCGACCTCGACTACGCTCACATTAACCTATGCGGCAGTCACATCCCAGTACTAGGTCTTTGGTGCGGCACATGATTAAATCTTGGTTCCCACTGACCCATCTTAGGGTGGAGGAACAAGCGTAATCTCTCTCTGTCCTCTGGATTAGCGGGGCTGCTTGTCCCTAACCTTGGGATCCTTATCTCTAGGGGCAATCCCACTTCATATGTCAATTTCTTTGTGATGGTAGCCACACCACATCCTGCCCGTCTGACTAGCAACCTGTTGAATCTCACGATGATTGGGATGAGGTGTCCCATAACTTTGGGATTCACCTTGCTCCCAGTGGACAATCACATCGAAAGTGTGTCGGTACATTGGCGAAATAACATATCTGCCTGCTGACTAAATTCCCATCTGGCCTTGAGGTCACGTGTATGGCCACATCTTTGAAATTAAGATCGCAGCGAGAAGTCTTATACTTCTTTCCGGGGTTGGAAGAAGATGGATGTTTTCCTTCCTCTTAGTACTAGCACCCATATCTTGGATTACCTCGTGAACTGTCATCTACTCCTCCTGTTTTCTTTGCACCCGACTGTCTGATAGCGTATTGCCTTCTGACCTCGTAGCCTGTGATCGAAAGTCGGTGGGTACGGTCGAATCACGATGCGACCCGGTACCTCGTGGATGACCTCTAGTCCTCGTCTCAACCACAGCCATCTACATGTCAAATGACAAGTTAATATTCAATGCGATTATCTCAAAGGCGTAAACCTGACCCGAGAGATACTATTCATCTAGAAAACATTTACCATACTCTGTGTTCATACATTCCACAGTGTGAGACAATAATTCAATATATTAAATCAAATTCACAACAAAAAATTTTATTTTAGAATTTCATTTAAAAGATTTTATTTCTTTTGATTTGATTTTGAATTTGATTTGATTTTATATATATATAATTTTTTTTTTTTTTTTTTTTGTGAACAGTGTTCATGAATAATGGTCTAGCAATTAGTGAAAAGCGATTATGCCTTTGTGTCAAGGCTTGGGTCAAGTGCACGGGGTGCACCCGATGGACCGCGGTTGCGGCGCACGGTGCGCTAGGCGCGCGCCTTTGCGCCGTGTCTTGGCGTGTAGTGATTGAGTGTCATTGGCCGACCGCCGTAGATGGCGCGAGGCCCCCTCGGTCGTATCGCGGCTTTGTCGCATGTGCCCTTCGCGTGTAGTGTTCCTGCATGTCATCGTAGCTCGGTGCATCTGTCGCGTGACGCTGCGTGCTCCATCATTAATTACAACCCGGCCCGGCCAAAAGTACGCCTCCGATCCTGTCTGATTGTGCTGTCAGCGACCGCGATCCGTGTGAGCCGTAGCCTTATCATTGCCGATGTGTAAAACGGCCTCCCTTGGTAGTGTCGTGGCGTGTTGGCGGTCGTCTTGGCACGCCATGCACGCCTGGCAGCGCCAGGCATCTCCCGAGCCGTATCTAGCCTTGTTGTGTCCGCGATACAATCGGTTGTGTCGACCCGACCTGAACATGAGCGATAACCCGTCTAGTTGCCTTGTTTTTTCACACAAATTTTTTTTTCTCATTCGGCTACGAAACACCCAAAAAATATTTATTGTGTATTTTCATTTTCCAGTAAACCAAATAAATTTATAAAAATTTATTTTATTTAATTTTTTCCGGTTACACCTTTGTAAAACCTTAGAAAAATTTCTTCACATCATTTTTCATTTTTTCATTTAATTACGGACAATTTTGTCGAAATTTCTCGTTTTTCCCTAAGGTTACATTTTCCTCGGCTCTAGTGTTCAACATCTTTCTATCTATTGTAACATCCCAGAAATATACCTAACGATTTTCGACATGTTAGAGTATTTTGTAAAGCGTAATTTGAATCTTCGTGAGTTAAATACAAAACATGGAAATGAGAGACCTGAAATTTACAAGACTTAAGGATAAAATCAAGTAATTTGTCCAAAAAGGGGCTTAAGGGGTTATAAGTTGACAAGATTTGAGGCCAAAGTGGAAATAACATAAGCTAAGTTGCAAAAACTAAAGTGGAGGATGTAAAGGCAAATAAGAAAATTAACCCAAAATGGGTTTATTTAAAGGCAGAAACATGGCCTTAACAAATCCATGATTTAAAGATTCAAAATTGGTTTCATTTTGAGATGGAGAACAAAACGTCTTGGGGAAAGAAGAGAGAGAGAGGAGAAGAGGAGAAGAAGAAGAGAAAGAAAGAAGGAGGAAATGTTTAGGTATGGAAACTAATCTTGAGTATGAGGTGTATGGATTCTTGACTTTTGTATGGAATTCCTGGGTTTGTATGGTTGTGACATGCCAAATCTGGGAGTTTTGTTAAAATTCATTCTACTAACCTTGTATTTCTCTTGAATTTAGGGTTGGTAAAACCCACGTACGAACAGATAAGTGTAGAATCCTCCCTTTTGGGTTGGATTCATAGTTGAGCCCAAAGCTCAATTGAGTTAGGAGTTTTAGAACAAACTCTAACTAATCTTCATGTTTGATTTGTGTATGGGTTATGATCCATATTAGAATGATATTGAGAGTAATTCATGATATGTTTTTGAAATAAGATAAGTATTGAAAGAGAAATTGAGTAGAAAAAGGAGTTCTGAGAAATATGGAATGGTTTTGATGTGTGTTTTGAAGTATAGAGTTGAATTGGTAGCAAGTATGGAAAATGTGAAAAACACACATTACAGGCCACCTGATGACATGTGCCAGTACACAGACATGTACCGGTACATATTCAGGATACAGTCATTTTTGGCTAACGTATCTGGGGTACATGTTAGACGTATCTTCGTACACCGATGCCTTTTCCTATTTCGACCAGTTTTCGTATTTTGACCATAACTTGCTCATTTCACAGTCGATTTGAGTGATTCAAGTTGCTGGTTAAAATAGACTTCAAGGAGAACCAAACATATAGAAATAGGCATCATCAAATTTTGACTCTAAGTGGCCCTAAAATTCACTCAAAGTGGGGCTATGTGCAAGACAATTCCTGCATCAGTTCTGATCATAGAGTAGTCCGGATTGTTTCGGACGTAACTTGAGTTTCGGTGCTCCAATTTGGGTGATTCCAGTTGGAGGAGAACCCTTAGCACCTTAGCTTTAAAGGAGTACAAAGAACCAGTGTCAAATATGGAGACAAGGCACTGGAAAATGAATAGTGCAAACTGTCCCTCGATAAAATCAGTGGCTTGACTAGTTGGCATGAAAATGCCATAGCACCCGAAGAGTTTGGATGATAGGTGGAATGATTCAAATTTCTAAGTAAAATAGATTCATAGAGGGACTAGAATACATGAATGATGTGTGAATACATAGGCATTATACTATACAAGTATATGAAATGCCATGTATAATAATATGAAAAATAAAGAAATGCAAAATGCATAAATTTGTGTTCGCTGAAACATAAATCTGATATGGAATACTGAAAGCGAACGACTACGTGATCATGAGCGTGAAATACCATCTGTCATGAACACATAATGTGGCTAGAATACCTATTATAAGACAATAAGTTACTGGAGCCCATAGTGTAAAACTACACAGACCCGGTTATAAATGACCGCAACCTCCACAATGCGATTAGTACTTGGGTCTCCTGATTAGTTCTCACGGCCTCTGATTAGTGCCCGGTACTCGATTGCGCTCTGCGCCGATTAAGTCTGCCCGGTACTCTGATTAATGCTCGGCACTCGTTAGTACGCCGGTACTCACGACCAAGTGTTACGGCACTCCTGTCCTATTTAGTGCTACGACACTCCTGTCTGTTAAGTCTTCACCGACACTCCCGTCGATTAATTACTACGGCACTCTGACTGATACTAAATCTGCTTTGTGCTTTCACAGCGCCAAATCTTAATCTAAATCTTGGATACTTATTATGTTGTGTCTTACACTTTTATGCTTAGTACAAGTATTCTAACGAGTTATATGATATGCTGAATAATGAATAAGAGTAAACAAAGGTGTATTGCTCTGATCTGTAGTACCTATGGGTACTCACATTATCTGAATAAGTTACGTAGTACCTACGGGTACTCTGTCTCGATCGAGTTACGTAGTACCTATGGGTACTCACATTATCTGATTAAGTTACAATAGTACCTCTGGCCTCCTGTATTGATTAAGTTGTATCTGTATCGATTAAGTTACGTAGGTACCCTACGGGTGCTCCTGTATCCTAATAAAGTTCATGAGTATTACGGGTACTCGTCGATAAAATAAGTATAAGTTTTTTGTAGTACCCACTGGTGTCTTGTATGTTAACATAAGTATAAGTTATGGTACCCACGGTACTCATTATCAGTAAATGGTTAAAGTTCTATAATGTAAGTATAAAGTCAGTAGTACCTCCCAGGGTACCTCAGAAGTGTAACTCTGAATATAGTTGATTTAAACCCGATAATCTCTTTGTTATTGGATATGCGAATATATATGAATCTGGTATATGTATACATTTGTGATCCATTATCTCCTATGGACTAATGTCCATATGCGATCTTATGCATATAAGTCGATCTGACCTTGCATGTGATATGATTACGATGCGGTGTTCGGAGCTTATGTTGCCTACGGTGCAGCCGCCTGAGAAAAGATCGGTAAGATAATTATGCATACGTAAGACATGTATGATCACGAAATACACATGTCAAGTTCACGTAAGACCCGATTATATGGATTAAATTAAAGAAGACATATAAAGTTCAGTAATATACATGTATAGATCTGAAATACATGTATAAGTTCGGTAATACCGTATAAGATCAGAAATACAGGCATATGCTCTTGAAACTCTGATTATAAGTTTTGTAAGACCGATTACCACGGTTTTGTAGTACTTACAAGTATTCCAGGTATAGAATAAGTTCTACGATATCGGTATACATTAGTAATTCCGATACCTACGGTACCTCAGAAACAATTGGCTTCATAGTATAAGGATAAGTTCTGTATGCTGCTGGGTCACTGAATAAACATAAGTCTGTTAAGTATAAGTTCTGAATAAGTATAAGTTTTGTAACTCCTACGGGAGTCTTGAATAAACATAAGTCTATTATAAGTATAAGTTCTGAATAAGGATAAAGTTACGTAACTCACTACGAGTGCGAATAAACGTAAGTGCGGTAAGTATAAGTTACGCAACTCTGCGGGAGTCTTAGAATAGCATAAGCTTTGTTATAGAAAGGAAATTTTTCTCGTATAAGTTCATAATATAAATGCATGAAATTTATATTATGCATTTATTGTTTTATACGTTAAATGTGTATATGCATAAGACATATGTTTCCCAACAAGCATAAAAACAGCACGGGTTTAATCGTGTAGGTGAGAGAAGACATCTAGAACCGCATCTTGCTGAGACGGCACACTAGTAGGGGTTCACTCGTGTGGTATCGGCTACGATTTGTAATTGTAAAAGTGTAGTTTTTGTATAAGTGAATGGGGCTCAGTATATGTATATAGATTTTGATGGACACCACTCCGATGGTAGTTCTTTGATATGTATATGATATTTGGATTATGTTATAAGATGTGAGTCGTAACCCACGGTCTGATTTGGCTTTTAAAAAAAAAAAAAAAGTCGATTATATGGTCTCGCATCTGAAAGCAGGTTGAGGATCATCAATCAGAGGTCAGGTAGGGAATCGAATGACTGACTATTCACCAGCATACAATTTAAATCTGATTCATGCAACATTCTATGATCACACAATCACATAAAACATAATGCATGTAGTGTTAATCACGTCGTGATTGTCTAGGTAATCCATATACCACAACATCGAACTTTACCAGTTGTGATGTTCTCACACCGCTATATGACCATGGCTAAGGCCCATGTCCCTCGATCCCTAGGTTTCCATTTACCTAAGCTCGCCCGTGAGCTCTGGTGTCGTTTACCTTAGCTCGATACAGTTAATGAAGTGTTTGGTGTCGAGGACTAAACTATGGATACCCCAGGCAAGGCTCCTAGGTGTCGTTTACCTAAGCTATGATACCAAGCTGTGAAGCTGGTATCAGGACTAAACTTATGGATACCCAAACCCGAGGCTCCTTAGGCGTTGTTATACCTAGGCTCGATGCAAGGCGACACCCCCAGCCAGGGGTGTCAGGTTGATAACACAATCAGCACAACGTAATGTCGTGGATGTCGGATGGCCTAACACCTGATGAAAATGGGCGAGTCTCCTTTGTCTGGGAGCTCTACCCAGTACAAACCTGTCAACAATCAACTTATGACTACATCGGAGTTCATATACAATTAAAATGAGTAAAAATGGCCACTTGGGCCCACACGTATCTCATAACAAACATATCCCAACGAAAATATCTTCTACGTGGTTGAAAGTTTTACATTACTCTTAATTCAACATATATTAAAATTTACAATTCTAATACATGTTATACAAAATCAAAGTCACAAGTACACTTTCTTCTCAAATGACCTCTAATGAGTGCCGTCTTCCCGATCGCTCCCTGTACTTGAAATAGTGATCCCTCGACAAGGTGAGCAAAACCCAGTTGAGATAATTTCCTACATGGGTTACTCCCCACCTAAGTGTACATGCATGACAAACAATCACATTCAATGATTTCATGAACCTACTCGGAATGTCTACATGGCCGATCCCATGTCTGAGTCCTCACGCAGAGCTCCTCGCATATGCCTAAGCCAAATCTCGAGTAAAATATCGAGTTTTTTTCAAACAAAAAAGCTTTTGTTCTCGAGAACTTACTAACGAGTTCGGTAAAATATTGGACTACCCTCAGGGAAATTCTTTGGATAAACTCTCAGAAAAGCTTGATCCTTAGTCCTCATCAGTGATACGTTGGGCGTCCTCAAGGCAATTCTTGAAAAATCTTCCTTGAAATTCTTTTCACAAACATTTTCATTTTGTTTCATTTAAAGTAACTCCTTGCACTCCTCTAATATTATAGGGTGCCCAATTCATATGGAATACATGATGCCGATACAACATTTATCTTAATATATTCGCATGCATATATATTAACATAATTAAATCACATAAATCATGTTATGCAAATTTTCACTATCAATGCACAAATTAGCTCATGGCTAATTAAGCAAACACAAGCAATTCATTTTAATCACTTAACAAAAAGAATTTTCTAAAATTTATGTCACTATTCATGTGAATAGTGAAACCCTCAGATTACTGTTCACGACCACACAAATAGGAATTTTCTCTCCCAAAGCTGGTTCAAAGCTTTTGAGGCCAGAGATTTACAACTAAAACAAGCCTCGAGAACATTCCTAACCATTTAAATGTGCTTTTCTTAGCCAAGATTAGCATAAATAGGAAAAATTCATGCTTCTTGGGGTTGTCGAACTCCACAATCGAGTAATCGAAACACCAGCCCTGTAGCGTAGAGCAGCTTTGCTTCTTGCTCAGTCTACGAATGGCATGGTCAGAATGGCGGAAATCTAGAGAGAAAACACACCTTCTCTCTCTAAAACTCAAATACTCATGAAAGTAATCCTCTCAAACCCCTCACGTTTTTGGTCTTTTAATTTTGGAGAAGATCACTATTCCAAGTTTGTCTTATTCATTAAACTTTCATTTAATTCCTCATCATGTCCCTTCTTCTAGATTTTTGACACTTGGCACTATCTAGGCCGTCCATTTCCATCATCTCTCTACTCATGAAACATGTGTCACATGAGTACATGTAGTGGGTGACTTTGTCACATCACGTATCTCTCGAAAACCCGTTGTGCGACAACGACCACTTTCGGTGCCTCGAAAAACGTGAAATTCCGACTATGTCGGAATTCGACGAAATTCGACGTGGTAGCTAGATTTCGTGAGACGATTCCAACGGTGAAGTCCATTTCGTCATCCGAGATCTAGAAACATTTCGAATTTTTACCGAAATAACCATTTTACCCTTTTTCCGAAAATTGGAATTTTCTCGGGTCTTACACCATTGAAGTGACTTGAGATATATGGCATTAACTAGCAAAGAAGGAATTGAGAAAGACAGAAGAAACATCCATGTTGAAGGAACAATGGCTGTTGGAGGAAAAGGCCAAATATTTTATATTTCTTATAATTTACTTCTAATAAATATCAAAATGCTTTGGTAATTTTGTTATTCTTGTCTAATGATTATTAGGCTGACATATGATAATCAGACATTATGCTCCTTATTAATTGATCCAATATAACTGGTTTTGGTTTTGCAATATTTAAGGCAGGGCCCTTCATATGAAAGATCTTGCAAAAGATAATATTTTTTTTCTTCTCCAAGTTTTTTATTCGAGTTTCTCTTTTAAGCATTAGTAAGGAAGCTTCGAATAATAAAAGCAACATTTGAAGGTGAAATACAACAAATTTAATATGTTTTTATTCCCTCCTTTGTGATATTGAAATAATAATTTTAAATTCAATTAAAAACTTCCAAAATAGTGTAGCAAAATTCGAATTAGGTATTTGAGTAGCAAAGCTTTAGAAATAACAAATTTTATCAATGAACATTAAAAAAAAAAAAAAGTCTTAGGACAAAAGTTAGTAAAGATTTACTGTTGGTTTTATATACATTAACATCCTTATATCTTGTACTAGTCATAAGCAGTGAAAGCCAAATAACATAACGTGCAGTGTATCATAAACCCGAGAAGCGTACACTTAATTTGAGCCTCCTTCCAATAAGTAGACTGCCCTCTGGTTTCTTGAAAACTTTCGGTTTGGTTAGTAGTCAAGATTGATGTGTTCACAGTTGTCTTTGAAGAGCTTACTGGAGATAGATCATAAGCAATTTTAATCTTCTAAAGATAGCCTTAGGAAGCTGTTATAAAGTCATCGAGTGAATCTGAAATAGAATGCGAGAACATGTTACCCACATATATCAATGCATCTAAAGCAATTCTTTTAGTTAGCGTCTTTGCTCTCCTCGAGTTTTGAGCTTTCTTACTCTTTCTTGAGGACCTATGACAGAAAATATGGTGTAACAACATATTAAATAGGACATAAACTAGTCTGAGTAAGACAATAATTTGAATTAGAAATTAAAGCTCCTTTAGGAGCTTAAAAATACTAAGAAAAGAAAAAATACATACAAAATAAATTTTCTTAAATTTGGTTTCATAAGTAAAAAATATAAAAATAAAATAAAATATAATCAAAATTCTTCAAAATTTTACGTATTTTTAAATTTCTTAATCCTTATATATTAAAGAGAAACAAATAAATGAGTTTGAATAAACAAATATAATTAATTTATTAAGTTTAAAAATTTCTTTACTCCCACTTTTCCTCTTTATTTTCCTATCTATTTTCTTGCCTTTGTACTTTTCGGGTTCCAAATGGAGCCTAATGGACAAATTAACTAGCATGATGAAAATGTAAAGAATCTGATCTACTTAATTTAATCACGGTCTATGATATTAAAGGAGAAATGAAGGTGATGTACCGCACTAAATAATGATAATGAAAACCCGCAAAACGAAAACTTGAGACTAATGTTGGATTGCTCTAAATCTATATGGTGCGAGTCATCTGATAGGGCGTCTTCTTCATAATCACTGCCTCTCTTGATAACATTCTTATCTTGCCTCTGTTGATAACAGTCTTATCTTGTACTGATGATCCTTGGTTATATATGAAATGCACTCCACATTTTTTCACCTTGACTGGCCTATCATAAATATAACCATGAAATGAAACACTCAAGTCCCTCTATTTAACTGAGATAAGATTCTTGCTAATAACACCCTTAGGACAATACATCACCCATAATTGATCTGATAACCTATCATCGTTGTATGCACGAACAATGAAATCTCATGTTTGCGATCCGAGGAAATCCGAAAGTCGTGGATATTTGAAATACAAGAATATCATCCTCTCCGTCTCCTTCTCTATCCTGCGATTCATTATCGGTGGAGAATAGCGAGCATAAAGCAAATCGAAGAAGTTATTTTTAGCATACAATCGGGGAAGTTCTTTCGTACTTGAGATCCGGGATGCAATGTCCCTCAGGATCCGATACTTCGGGAATTACAATATTCACTCCATGATAGGCAAATCCTGGTAGAAATAGACCAGACGAACCCACGCTGCATTCCAACTCCTGCACAAAAGTACCATGTGACTCTTTTGATCGCATAAATGATGTTTAAGTGAAATCAAAATCATACCCGAATTTCCGATTTTAAGCATTTGAATAGAGAAGACAAGAGTAGACTTTGTTGACTTGATAAACTTTCAAAGCGGGCCATCCATAGGCATCGGAACTTGTAAGCTTAATTGGAAGCTGCAGAATCTGGTGAAAAATCTCACGGTGGCTCAAGTCAAGGATTTCAGTTAGAGTTGGTAGATCCCAGAAGGTATGCTACTAAAATAGTTCCCTTTCAGATATAGTGCTTTTAGTGACGATAGGTAGTAAATGTCTCGATTCCTCCTTGACTAGATTGCACGTAACCAGATCCACTTCTTTCAATGAGTACACAGTGAAAATATCACTTCGAATTGCAACATGCACTAAATTTGATCGATCTAGACTTAAAGAAGGCAAATCACAACTCATTGAATCTAAATGTGCAGCAAAAAGAAACTGTAGACGTGTAAGGCTCCACAAGTTCTCAGGTAGTTTGTTGAGTTTTGAACAACCAGAGATAATGAGAGTTCTGAGGAATCTCAAGTTACAAATGCTATCTGGAATGTTCGTGATTTTGCGGTTCTCGAAATCTAAATCTTGACCTTTTCGGGCGTTGAATTGAAGATGTTAATTCTTTTAAGCAGTTCCATCAAGCGAGCTCTCTTAAATTTTTCATATGTTCCATCATTTAAAACTTTGCCGGTTTTGGCGACCCGAGGAAGCGAAAAGAGTTCTAAGTGATTTCCAACATAAATGTCACTTGGAAGACTCTCAAGCCTTTGCGGCCATGGCATAGATCTTGATTCAAAAAAGGCCTGATAGCGGGTAGTTCGTGATAAGCGATTCCTCAAACATAGCTTCCCTTGACTCCTCTTTCTTAGGCACTATGAGCGGGTAATATATAATTTCTCGGCCCGATCCGAGAAGCTGTTTGTTCATATATAAGTGTGACCCACAATTTATGACTTTAAAGGATCCGATGCCAAAGCGACAAAGAAAGGCATGTTGCACACTTATTGGGCCGATACTTCTCTGAATACTTGTCGAGGATAGGTGGTCACCTGCGCTCCATTGATTCACCACCAGAATAGCATTTACAAACAGAATAAAAGGAAATACAATCCCGAAACCTAGATTGATCACCATACAAACTCAAATGACATCCTAATCCATAAGACATTGCAAGTGCATCTTGGTGTGTGTTCTCAAGTGGAACATAAGCGCGGCATCAAAGCAAATCCCAAAAAGTCATTATCACCATTGCCAATTCATAGGAAGTTCAATTTCGTATTTCATCCCTACATTTGATACTACTTATCCAATTTGGCATTCAGGGGCTACAAACTAATTCCGCTTGCCAAAACGCGAGGGTGACCAAATTGTATGTCGCGGCCATACTCTCCACATCACGCGAAAAAAAAAAATTATGACATAAATCATGCATAAAAGGTTGTTGCCATGAACATCATGCAATTTCTGATTTGCGGCAATTGGTAAAGGAAACCCCATGCCTCGCCTTGATGGCGTGCCAGAAGCGATCATGGGCATCTAAAAACCGTACACTTGATGGAAGCTCTAGATTTCCTTGAAGGCGCTGCGTGACTCGACGAGGAATTTCGGCTTAGAAGATGGTTGACCGTGCGGGCATGCTATGGATATTAGTTTCTTTGGGATCTAATGCTTACAGCGATGATAGATGATAAATGTAGTTCAGGAGTTTCTCTGTTTGTGAATGCGCGATTACTTAGATCTAATTCTTTTAATTGCCACAGATGAAAACCATGATCGGGGCTCTGTTTCCACGTTGCAATTACTTGAAGCAGTTGCGCTGCGTGGGACAAGCGCTTATCCTCTGGGATTACTCTCTTGGAGTTATGAAGGAGCCATTTAAGATGTAATATTCTTAAGGAGGATAAACTACGATAAAGTGAGCAATTCACAAATTAAAGCCCCGACTGAAATAGAGCTCTTCCAGAGCATTGCGGGCTCTTTAGGTTCTCCGTCAACTTTAGGAGTTTGAACATGCATTGACATTAGAAACTTAGGTATCTTAAATTACAAATACTCTAGAGATAATCCTCAAGGTTTTTGCAATGTGCTAGATTCAAATATTCAAGCCCTTCAAATGTTCAATTAAAGACAGTAGCGTCACATGTCTTTGTTCCATACTCGTCGAGCTTTTGAGATTTTTCATTGTGTATGATCTTTGGAATACTCTAGTTTGAACAATCATGGCAAAGGAAGTGCGAAGATGTTACGACTTATCAATGTACGTTGGAGAGAGACTCTGAGGCTTATGCACCCTACCCGATTCAAGGAGGCAAAAAAAAGATCAAACTAGTTAATAAACAGCTAACTATGACTTTATAATTGTTTAATAAATCTTAAGCAAACATATAACCTTGAGGTAAGTATCTCCAAGTTTGGCATCAAACAAGCTTGGGAACTCCGAGGATGTTTTTGAATGATTGAATTGATGACCTTGCTTCTTAAGAAGGCGTAAAGAATATCTTCTTCATAAATAAATTTCTATCAAATTTGAAAGTAATCCAGAGAAAAAAAAAACATGATTAAACCATTAACAATACCTTATTTCCTTCCCAAAGTTGTTCTATGTTGCTACATTGCATGTTGAGTTCAACGAGATTCATTGGACAAAAATTTGGAGGCAAGTGTTTTAAAGAATATTCATCCCAATGGAGATATCTTAACTCAAAAGAAGGCAATTTAAGGTCTCCGGGAAGCGCCACTAGAGGAAAATGCATCTTGATCAGTTTCCACTTAATATGATCATATTTAGCATCTTGATGAACTTTGAGCAATCTAAGTTTATTCATCTTTGCAAAAGTTTCAGTTGTAAATTGAATTTCCTTTTGTGCAGACATGTTGATGAATAATTCTTCAATTGCCTTTGTCCCCTGAAAAATAAGAGCCAAGAATAAGCAAATAATAAACTTCATGAGCTTTACCAAAACTATAGATAGTTTCATAGAAAAAAGGTCATATATGTAATAATAATGTTCAAGCATATAGCTCTTACCGCATTTCCAGCTAGTATACTAGAAACTTCATCAAGATCCCATAATCTGCTCTGTTTCCAAGGCTTGTTTCGACACTTTTCACGAACAATCTCCCAACCCATTTGTTGTATTAAGTCATGCATATGTATCTTGTTGTCTACAACACTTATGAGTTATCTTTCCTGCAATTACTTATTTCTGCTAGCACCATCCAATATTCTTGAAACAAATCTCATCTTTTCCTTTAAAGAAACATGTGATGTTAAGAATATTTCTCCTTCTACACGACTTAATCAGTCAAAAACTTATTCTAAGCATGATAAATTTCCATATTGAGTTCTTTTTCAATTTACGTAATTGATTTTCCATTCATATTCCTCTCTTGCTGAGTAAGGTGAACCAGCTACCAGAGTCTTTAGTGGAGAATTGCTTGGGCATATTACATTGCATTATCACCAAATATTTTTATAATTTTCTTTTGGAACAATTTGTTTAAAAACATACAAAGTGAACGACTTGATGGCGTCTTCATCATTTAACTCTAGGCTCATATGATTGATTTGGCTCCATCAAAGCTGCAGTTTTTATGCCCTAGTTGATATAATGATCCGACTCTGAACCAAACCATTCAGACTCTCCAGCTAAGTAGTCTAATTGCCTTTGCTTGTCTACATCATCAAGAATAACAAGAACCCTTTTCAACCGAAGTTTATCACGTATTTCATAGGTTGCTTCATGAATATTACTTTTTCTTCTATACGTTCCTACTAAGGTATCATCAAGAAGTTGATTCAC